>JAGWEN010000199.1:0-167794 GCA_018703685.1 Orius laevigatus | reverse complement strand
ACAATTCTTATCAGTCTTGTAAGATAGTTTTAGAGAATATAATAATAATGTAAAATAATATGAACTCGTTGACTAGGAAAGTTACTCAAACAAATGGAAATTACCAATAAAAAACAAAAAAACTAAAGAACCCAAGAACCCTTTGTTTTTCAAAAGTTACACTTAAATTTCACTCTGAATCATTTTCATTACCCACACCCACGTTACATCCATCAGCACAAGAAAAGGCACAGTGTTGCAGACATAAATATTTGCCACATTCCTTGCAAGTATATTTGGTGTATCGTTTTGTTTTATTTTCCAAGCATCCGCACGCGGCGTTTACCAGCTTCAGTAGCTGCTGAGTTGCTTGAAGCTCGTGGTGGTATTTGATCATGGGGAAGGAGTTCTGAGGGAAGACGTGAGGTCATGGTGCGTGGCAAATTGCTGAGCTGCACTCGCATAATCAATTGATCTCTGATGAGTTCATTCCCCAGTTCTCGAAGGAAAAGTCGGCGAGTTGGCACGTTTTGTCCGTTCCCCAGACTGATGACTTGGCTGTTGATACCAGCCACATTTAAAATTGTGAAGAATACCACCATTGGCCACCTTCTTGTACCTCTCTGGACATTGTAGGCACCGGACATTTTGTCCACCATGTCCACACCAATTTTATGGTGATTGTAGTACGTGATCACCTCAGGTTTTCTCTTCTCTCCACTTTCTTTGTCAATTGCTCCATCCGTATGCATGCTAGATATCAAAAGCACATTCTTTTTATTCTTCTTATTTTGAGGTACATATGAAACCATAGTTCCATTTTTATTGAATGCAAAAATACTTGAGAACGCTTCTCTATTCTTCAAATCTTTCATTTCTTTTGGGATTTGCCATTTGTTCTTTTTGAGAGTCCCCACGTAAGATAGCCCATAATTTCTTGACAGAGTGTGTAGGAGAGTAGTGTCGCTGAACCAATTGTCGGCAGTGATATTACGACCTGAGTTACGGAGGGGGGTAACCATGCGTTGAACGACATCCACAGGTTTATTGCTGACATGAAAAGGGCCCTCAGGTTGCTTGCCTGCGTAGATCTCCATGTTACACGTGTAAAAAACGCCAGAATCTACGGCTGCAAAAATTTTGATGCCATATTTTGCAGGCTTAGAGGGAATATATTGAACGAAGTTGCATCTCCCCCTAAAGGCCTCCAGTTTCTCGTCAATGGTGACATCTTCTCCCACGTGATAACACGCTTGACAGTTCTTGACAAATTTTTCAAAGATGTCTCTGATTGGGGCGAGTCGATCTTGTGCTTTTCGCTCTGCTCTGGTTTGCCTGTCATCGAATCTTACAGCCATAAGTAGGAAACGGAATCTGTTGATACCCATGGTGAGATGGAATATCTCAATTCCAAAACCATTACTATCCCATAAGTCTGCCAGGTTCAGCTTCCCGGATTTATGTATCCCAGCTATGTAGAGTAGGCCAATAAATGCTTTGATCTCTGTTTTGTTTGTGTTCTTTGCGTCTCTAGGTCGTGAATAATTGGGTCGGACGACCTCGATATATTGGTTTGTGAAAGATACAATAATTTCCAACATGCTGTCGTCAAATAAGCAAGCCCACGATTCGAAAAAAGTTCCTGTGCCCTTTCCTTGGCCGATCGGGCCAGGGAGTCTTTTTAGTATGTTGTGGGTTCCTCTCTTCTTACTGGGGTAGGGAGTTTTTTTCCATGTAATTGAATCAATAACCTTTTTTCCCTTCTTATGGTGACAAACAAAATCGGGCTCATCATCACAGTCAGTCGATGCTTCCGAATCACTTTGACTTGTATCTGAGTTCTCTTCCCGTTCTTCAATCTCTTCTTCTGCATCAGTGTCAAATTCCTCTTCAGCAACTTCAGCAACAAGGTTTGAGGGCCCAGAAGCTGGAGATCCAGGGTCATCATCACTCAGGTCGCAGCCATCAAGAAGAAGTTGATGAATTTGTGATATGTCATCAGGGTTATTTACATCAAAGTGTTTTTTTGTCGCCATATTGAATCTATGAAAAAGAAAACACAGTTTCAGTCAACAAACATACCAAAAACAAAATAAAATAGTTCAGAACATTGATCTGAACGAAAATGGTTGAAGAAAAAAAAGTTCTCATTGTGAATAACATGAATACACGCGTGTCATATGTGAGATGACCATGCGCCTATCAGGTAGAAAATACACATTTCTAAAAAATATTGTTATCACAAGGTATCAAAAAATTGTTACAAAAAAATGTGAAAGGTAGCAATCCAAAATCGGGCATTATGAAATACTTACATTTTTACCCGCGTGTCATCTGTGAGATTCTTTTGATGAAAACACGTGCAAACTGCACGGGACGCACGTAAAAAGGCAACTGAACTGTCAAGCTAGGCGACCTTGAGGAATACTAGGGCGGGGGACCAGGCTCCCCTCCCTCCATTAAACTTACGACGAATAAACAGAACTGGTCATCTGTGAGATGACGCGCGTGTATTGGAGTGTTAATGACAGAATTGAATATCTCGAGTTCGTAGGTGTCGCACCTACAAGAGCCGCTACAACTCCTCCAAAAATGGAGATAGCGATTTCGGCCCAAAAGAAAAAGTCCTTGAAAAAGGCTCTACTTTTCATCTCTGAAATGGGCATTAGGATTCTCATTAAAATGAAGAAGTTTGTGTCGCTATATCGTGATACAGAAGGCATAGATGTTTTAATTTGTAATATTTGGAATCTTCAGAAAAAAACAAGTAAAATTAAAAAAAAGTTTGGCCTCTTAAGTCAATTTTAACGGATTTTATGGCGAAATAAAACCAAAACTTTTCATTTTTAAAAGTTGTCAAAAGTGGCAACTATTTAGTCAAATCAACTTGAAATTTTGCGTAGATTACGAATCTGCAATCAAAAATAGGGGTTCTCATTTGAAATAACGAAGTTAGGTTCTGTTCGGGGCACCCTGTATATCGGAACGCAATTTTAAATACACCGAACAATTCTTTGTTTAAAATTAAGGGGGGTTTACATTTAACTTTTTTTGATACAACGCCTTTTTAACGCTCTCACAAAAATTATCCATGTATTTCCGAACACCGTGTATACTGCCAGTCCATGGTAAAGTGGTTGGGGCGGACTGGGAGGACTTGACAGCAGTCGCCTCCCCGTTGGCGAGTCCTGGACTCCTGGATACTTTTGCCGCCCGGCCTGGCCGCGGTTGTGGGGCATGGCTGGGGGAGGGGGGTAAAAATAGTCCGACATAAAAGATTTTTAAAGGAAATTAATATAAAATCTACCAAATAAAATACATAATGTAGATACTACCAAAAATTTACAAAAAAATCGACTAAATATTACGTTCGAACTTGTATAAGACGGACAAGGAGAGAGAGAAAAAAAGAGAATCATCATTCTCTTTTGTTCGTTTACAAAATTCAATACAGTTGAGACTGGAGTCTAAAGTTCGTTGTCCATTTTCATACCCTGGGATTGTATTCTGTTGAAAAGAAATTTCATTCTGGGTGTTAAACTTTGGACCCTACTGTCATGAATCGAGATTATCGAAACCACACTCGAATCTTGTTCCTTTAACCGGATTTTAATAAGCTGGCAAAAACCTCTGTATTTTACTGATCCGGTCCGTACCTGACGTTTTGATGCTAATTTGCGGACATTCGTGCGCATTTCAATGGTAATTAAAAGGGGCTGTGCGCTTTTCGATTCTTCCCGAATTCCGCCGCCTTTACCTCAATCTATCAAAAATCTCTCGAAATAGTCTTATTGAACTCGTAAATCACCCTTCTAATTCCTTAATCAAAAAGTAACAAGAGCTTCAAATCTAGTTCGGTTTGAATTATTCGTCATTGAAAGCAACATCTCATTTATAACATCGATCTATAATTGTAACAATTAATATAAAATGATTAATTAACAATTTTTTTTTTTTTTTTTTTTGCATACGGTTTAAAAACCAAATAGCAAATTTTAACAAAGGAAATATCAATGAGAAGCAGAAACATAAGAATACAATTAAATACATAACAGTGAAAACAGATCAAAATCAATTAAGAATAATAAAAGAATTTAAAAGATAAAATAACATTGAATTAAAGATATGAACACTTACAACTAAAGATATTTTAAATTTTTTAGGATAACATTTCAATTTCCTTTTATTTAAAGTAGGCGATGTAGATGTTTCTGACAAGTACTGCGTAAGTTTTTGTTAAACAGATTTTTTCATGGTTGAAAGTTCAGAGAAACATTTAATTTTATTAAGGTCAGCTTAATTTATTAACAGCTTTCATTTAGTAAATGAATTCTACAGCAACAATTATTCGGCGGAATGTAAAGTGTTAGTTTTTTTCTCCAAAAAATAGCATTCTTGCCTTTTCAGGAACAACAACGATCGATTCTTTTGTGTATGATGATAAAATTAATTTGATTTGAATTGGTTGTCGTCAATATAATGTTCTGTAACGCCTATAAAACGCCTCTTCCCCGAAGCCCAAATGTCGGCTGTTGTGCAGCGCCAGGGTACAGACATAAATTTTTCTCGTGTTTCCTCCACGTGTTTTAAATATGTTGTTTGTTTTGATGCTGCCTGTATTTTTAACGACGGGCTTATCAGCAAGTGTTGAATCTTAAAATATTTGAAGATCTCTGCCAGGGAAGTTCTCCGTCCTGGGACTCGGCTTAATGAACGCCGAGAGGAGAAAAAAAATCTAAGGACGAAGAGTGATGCTTTACAGCTAGATAAGAATTACGAAGAGCTGTTCGAACTTCTAGAGACAGAAGGAGGGATTACAAAAGCCAAAAAGATTTAAGATTTATAAAATGGTTTATTTATTAATTTTTTATTCGGCATTTTCGGGCTTAGATTGACTGGACTACCGTGACTAAAATGTTTTTTTTAACCGTAGCAATTGACGCAATTTACGCAGCTCAGCGACGAGCAATCATTAGCATTTGGTTCATTAGATATTTTCATCTCATCAGTTCTTACACATTTTCTACTTAATTTCATAAGTAGCACTTGATTTTCAAAATTGCCTTCAAAATGAACTTCGTCCAAATCATGGCCCTATCTTCTCAAGTATAGACCACTGTTATCTATAGGGCCTTGTTGGGCAGTTGTCGCTCCAAGAGCTGGCTGCTTTTTCTCGGTCTTCTGATCGAGTTATAGGAAACAACAAGATTTTACCATAAAGTACTAACAACTATCACTTACAGTCTGCTACCCTGCCAAACACTTAACAAAAAAATGGTACAATAATCAAGCTTCCAGCCTACTCAAGCCACCTCCTACAGCCCATCGACATATCCACGTTTAAGTACCTTATAAGTTCGTGGGATGCTGCTCTTGTAGCCTGGCAAAGACGAAGTTATGGTTCAAAATTACCGAGTCACCCTTCGCCAACATGGTTGGAAAGATATGGACGGAAATCAATCCCACAATAACAGCCTCTGGATTAAAAAATAGCAGGAATTTTTCCGTTCAACCGATCCGTAATAGAAGAAACTTCGTATGATCCGTTTGCTTTAAAAAGATGGAAAACTGTGAATACTGAATACCCAACCACCATCCCGGAGGCGACTTCTATCCACCAAAATATCTTATGGATCGTTACCTGACGATGGACAAATTGAAATTATTGCCGCAGCTTCGGAAAATTTAAACGACCAGGACGTCGCCATCCCAAAGGAGTCGAAAGAACCCTGTTACTTTGAAGAAAGCCTTCTGAAAATGTTAAAAAGGGACGACATGAGACCAAACGCTTCGAAACGAAAGGGTGGCGTCCGGATCCTAATTTTTAACTTAACCGCCTGAGCCGAGAGATCGAAAAACTGGGTCGTCCAGCGGCTGTAGAACGTGGCTGAAGTGGGCGGCAATTTTATAATGGTGACTTGTTCTTTGTTCGCTTTTTCTATCAATTTTACGTTAATATGCGTTGTATGCACGTACTAAATCAGCAGAAGGGGTCTGCTAGGGCCGATGTTCGGTATGAACGACTTCTCAAACCAATGGAGAAAAAGTGCCGACTCCATCCAGGCATTTTTTGTTGCAGCTACGGTCTGGGGATATGCAGACGTGCCCAATTTTGGTGAATAATCAAGGGAGGAAGTTTTCCACCCAGCTACATATTTTGCTTATGGAGCATCCGAACATGCTGGAACACTGCGCACAAGAGAGTTGGGGCTTCACATAATCAGGTCTGACAAAGCACTTGGGGCAACCTTAACAAGATGAGGGCGGCCGACGGTGACATTTTCGTGTCATGTGCGAAGAGACGTTGCGAGCGTCCCCTTAGCTTAGACACCGGGGGCGGGCCGCATAGACCTAGAGGTCGGTCAAGGTGGTCTGTTCTTTAAAAAAATACAATAAATTAAAATATATGATGATAGTTTTATTGTGTAAAATAATTTGGGCAAAATAAAAAGTGGCACTTGTAGAAAATTAAAATATAAAATCAAATTAAGACCTACTTGGGTAACAGCAACGTGAGGTAACAGCAATGTCTAAAAAGCAGCCCCCTCCACGTCGAGTTCCGGGAATTTCGTCGCTCGGTCATGTGCGAAGAGACATTTTCTAAAGAGACATTTTCTAGAGTTGCTGAATGCAGATGCACGTGGACGCTGAGGGGCAATTGTAGTTGCTTCTGGAGTTAAGGGAATTTTGTCGTCCGATACATTTTCTCGCTAGCATTTGGGGCAACCTTAGCAAGATGAGGGACGGTGAAATCTTCTAGATGCAAGTTTAAAAATCAGTCATAAGAGATTACTGACAACTCTTCCTTGCACTGTCACTTCCTGCCTCATTGTTACGTTGGCCATCTCGTAACGAGATTCTCGTTTGAGGTTTTTCATACGGCACGTTTCAAGAGTTATTCTCGACTGAAAAAACCAACTGTGTTCCAATGGAGAAATAGCCATCTCGTTTAAGGTTTTTCATTCGGCAGGTTTCCAGAGCTACCCTCGACTGATAAAACCAACTCTGTTCCAATGGAGAAATGGTTAAGTTTGAAGATCAATTAAGTCCCGTCTCGATTCTTAAGTTTTAGTTAGTTCTGAAAATGTTTATTTAAAAAAAATCATTATAACTAATGACAAATTTGGACAGCATGATACATGACATAGATAAGAAAAACAATCTACTCGACATCCAAAAAATTACAGCAATACAATACTGAGAGAGCCAGGGTACAGACATAAATTTTTCTCTTGTGTCCTCCACTTGGCGGGGTAACTGTAAACACTTCGTAAAAATTATTATACTGTTAGTTTTATATATAATTAAGTGGGGGAAGAAAATGACTCACCTCTTTCATTTACTCAAGGTCGATAAACTTGATTTTTTATTTTATGATACGCTACGGCGGATGAAAGAAAAAAAAACTCAAATATGTTTACTATTTTAATATTTTTTTATTTATTTTCAATGGTTTTTATCACTTTGGCCCCCTCACCACTCTCGAGTCGACTATTTCTGTTAATAGGAAGTTATAAAAATTTTCTAGCTTAGGTAACATTTTTTTCTTCCAAAACTTCATCGAATTGGATTTCGTGAAAAGGAAATTCCGTCGGACAGACCACGAAATAGGCTTTTTTCTTTTGGCAATCTGCCCAATTATTTGCAAGAAATTCGACAGTAAATCAAATGATACGAAAGGATACTGTCGCTCGAAATCCACGAATAATCCGCACATATTAACTTTGAGACCACTTATTTTCTCGAAAACATCGATGGCGTCTTTTTCATGGATTTGTCCGTATTGTGTCGCTGTTTAAGTTTTATCATACTAATGCAAACTAGTTTTAATAGTCGAGTGACCATTGAAAAGTACCAGTATTTCCTTCGAATGTCGAATATAAAATAGTTCTTGTAAGTCGACTCCAAGGAGTTTGACTTGAGAGTTGACTTATAAGTCGTGCGGAGGCCTAGCCACCTCGTCCTTTACACGTTTGTCCTGTACCTTTCACCTTTCGGTTTACCAGGCTTGCGGAGGCATACCCCGCGACAAGCCTCACATTAGAGTATCGAGTTGCTTATCGACGACTGAAAAGTACAAATTATGGTTCATGTAACGAAACTACTTTTCAAGCTTCTCACGGACACTATGAAGGAAGTCATGTCTTTCATTCGGGCCTTCGCCGATTCGCAAGACGAAACCAATGTGGAAGAAAAATGTACAGCATCCCCGAAGGCCGAACCCAGACCTACTCATCATCAACATCGATGAAATCCCCATGGAGATCGATGACGCGTTGGGCCCGCCAGTCAGGACTTTGTCCCTACCTGAACCTATACGAGCGAAGAGACCGCCGAGGTGTAAAGTTTGCAGGAGACGTCAAAGAGGACCAATGAGAGATTTCTCTTGTTAGACCTGTTTCCGAAAGGTCATTTCGGCAGAAATCACTCCTCCTCCCACCATCAACGCAGCAGACCCTCTCAATCTGATGAATCAACCTAGCAAGAGGAGCAAGCGGCGTTACTTCGAATCAAGTTCAATCATAAAACGATTTTTAAAAAAACTGTCTCTGATTTTTATACAGATCAGGGCATCGGCTTGCGAAGAACGGGGTATTGTAACCCTCCTGGGTTACAAAGGATTTTATTTTATTTATAAAAAAAAATTTTTGGCCAAACATGTGATCCGAAAATTAATTACAAATTTCGGCAACAGATTGCAGCAGAAATAACAGCGGATCAAAAAGAAAATCCAGAATCCCAAAAGTAACAGGATATCACGCACAAATTCACTCGTTCGGACCAAACTCCAAATTCCACAGCGCGGTGAAATCTCGACCGGAAAATCAGCTTTCCCCGACAATAAAGAAATCATCTATGAAAGCCGCGGTCGAGGAAGCTGTCGAGCTCAATGATGGCTCGAGAGACCTCGCTACGTCCGAAGATGGCACGTGGAAAAAACCTGGGCACAGCAGCCTAAATTGTGTGGTGACTGCTGCCAGTATGGACACCGCCAAAATACTTGACTTAAGTATTATGTCCAAGCATTGTCGTTGTCCTGACTAGCAGAGTCATTTGCTTGCTTGCAAAGCTAATTACTCAGGGACAAGTGGAGTGGCGGGGGCAATGGAAATTTTCCATCGATCGTTGGAAAAATACAATGCTAGGTACGAATATTACCTCGGCGATGGGGACTCGAAAGCGTTAACCAAAGTGGCAGAATGTAAACCCTATGGTCCGGACTTGGAGGTGAGAAATGGAATTGTTTTATTTTATTAGCGCTAAAACTTGATTTTTCTAGATAAAGAAATTAGAATGCGTCGGGCACGCCCAGAAAAGGATGGAAACAAGGCTCCGAAAGCTGAAGGCAACGACCAAGGGAAAGTTGGTCGATGGTCGTTCTCTTGGCGGAAGGAACCGGATCACCAACGCTGCAATAGACAAGTTGCAAAACTTATTTGGCCTGGCAATTAAAGGAAACACTAATAACATTGACGAAATAAAAAAAGCGGTATGGGCTTCTTACTTCCATGTTGCATCATCGAAATGAAAATCCGGGGCATGGATTGTGCGACATAGGGATGGTGCAAGTACTTGCAAGCACTGGAAAATGGTAGTATTTTAGTGCATGTATGGTTCTGGTTTCAAGAACATATCCCTACAAACCGGATATTTTTCCTCTTTAAACTTTAAATGATAAAAATATGACAATTTTCGACGAGAAATCGGTCCTTTCGTTTCACGCCGATGTTGGCACTTTTAATTTCTACTAACGAAGAAACGTACATTTTTTTGGAATCCCATGACCAAGACTTCCAAAACTCTTCAAAAAGGGCAACTCTTTTTTCTTCTGATATCATGGAACACTTTCTCGCATTTTTTGTACTTCATACATGCTTGGGAAGTACAAGTTGCACCAATTCTTCTTTCCGGTCTCTCAACATCATGCAGGATCTTCGTGGAACTTTTTTTCTCTTTCCTTCGGTAGCCTAAATAACTTCCTCCTTTCATTCTTTTCATTTTAGTTTCCAGCCTCTTGTTAACATAAGATTCATTTTTCTGCTGTTCATCGACTAGATTTTGGTTTTCTGGGCCAGCTTGAGGATTGCCTTCCAAGATGTCTTCTCTATTAATGGCTTGAAGTTCGTGTAGGTCGTGAATGTTGAACGTGCATTGAGTGTTGTCTTCCACTTGAGGATGGTCATTGGCTAGAATAACAAAATTGGATTAAATATGGGTTAGAATATTGTGGTTTTCTGGGCCAGCTTGAGGGTTTTTTTGGCCTTCTAATTTGTCTAAGTCAACTGTACCTTGAGGTTCGTCTAGGTCGGGCAGGCTGAAGGTGCATTGAAGCTCATTGCATGCTTTAAAAAGTTCAGCATCGGTAATGTTTTCGAGGTTTTCCACATCAAAGTTTGGAATAATTTCTCCAGAAAAATTACATTTCTCTGATGGATTAAATTCTTCAAGTTCAATACTATAATCTTCGACCTCTTCATCGACAAAATTATTAATTGTAGGGACAACATTATCAAGGCTGTAAAAATAATTTAAATATGTATAAAAATTTATATCATTAAAATATAATGAAATACACACCATTGAGAGTTCCTCAATTGTCATATCCTAGGAGCCTCCTAGTACGAAGTCTAGGTCGTAATTATTTAAGTTTTAAGTTTTCTGGTAAAATTTTGGATGTTTAACGATTTTTCGGAAAACCTTGATGACAAATCTGAAAGGGTAAACGGACAAAATACTCTGGGTTACTCTTCTTGGACAAAATGCACTATAAGCCGGACGAAATACACGGTCCGAAGCGACCCTTCGTTCGGACAAAATACACGGTCTGTTAAACCTTTTTTTCGGACGAAATACACTGTATATCTTAAGAATTGTGATAAAGCTTGAAGAAACGTAATAAAATATGAACTTTAGTACCCAATATTCCAAAATGTTATAAAAACAATGGCTGTAATACTCTTTTTCCGATGATTCCAAAAATTATTCATTCTAAAAAAAATCACGATGGAAACCACGAGCCAAAAAGGAGGAATCAATCCATTGGAATTGCTGCCTTTATTGTGATACTTCGACGAAAATAACGTATCCGGCAGCGAAAATAGGCCACCTCCTTATGAACCAAATATTTGGTCTTTCGCTAATGAATCATACTTTCATCGAACTAACATCTGTGAAGGTTGTAAAATTTGTCACGACTAAGTACGAAATCTTTTTTTTTTTTTTTTTTCAGGATGGAATCATAAATTGAAATCCTTAATAGGAAAGTCGAAAAGTTTCTGGCGAGTGCTGAAAAGCATCCAGTATGACGCGGTCGATCCACCGGTGAAGCATACGAAAAAACAAGATCCAGAGTGGTTTACAAAAGTTAAATTAGCTTATCAAAACGACGTGATTTCGTATAACGAATTCTTAGAGAAGGCAACTGCCTTCGTTAAGCATTAAATTATACCAGAGTGTCTACCTGCTTTTTTACCTGAATTTTTACCTGATATAGTGCATTTTGTCCGGGCAATAGTGCATTTTGTCCAACCTCTAAAATAAAACAATGGACCGTGTATTACGTCCGGGAACCATCTGAAAGCACGGAGTCCAAAAGCGGGTTGAAGATTGAAATTCTGTAGTAATCTTCGCATGAGTTCGCATCGGCATTCGGTCGATGTGATTGCCGTGAGGCGAGTCTTGGCAGTTTCATTTCTAAGCCATTTTCCGTAATCAATTTCTCGGCCTTCAAAAATCTAGATCAAGTCTAGAGCCGTAATAAGATTCTTGACAAGGGGGCCAACAAGGAACTTATATGTATCGACCATTCGAGGGATATAACGAAATCTCATTTTTCGTGAGTACCTATCAACCCACAAGCTGCAGCAGTTGAGGAATCATTCCAGCTTATTTTTAAAAACTAAGATGGCGTCCCATCTAGTTTCACATACAGACTTGACGCAACACGGATAAATTAAACGCATGATTGTAACACACACACCGGACAGCATTTTTAGCAACTTTTTGAATGGAAGCAACAGCACCAACTAGGTGTTTCTTTTTCTTTCAACCCGGGAAGGTGGCCCATTTTGAATCATATTTGGCCGAGCATCTCTTCCACTACAAAACTCGGGATGATCTCTTAATACACGAATTTTTCATCGCAGCCGGCACTTTGTACGACCCATACAAGCATCTGACACCCTCCACCAATCAATAATCATCAATCAATCAATCAATAATCACCGATCAACATCATAATCCGATCAACATCATCACGACGACAAAACCGAAATCGAAGGAGTAAGGAGCAGAACAGGAGGGACACAAATATCGAGCCGCTATAACGCGGTGAGAGACCAAAAATTCCATTAATTTTTCGAAGTCATTGACCAATTTTGTAAACTACAAAACTAAATGAACACCCTCCACACAAAGGAAGATCCACCATTTGACGGAGGTCGAACGACGCTGGAAGAAGTTATAAAACCCTTTCCATCATTATTTCAATCATCTATATTTACCCATTGTTTTTAAATTAGTTGAAGAAAAAAAAACTGTTATTAATGTTTTTAGAGCTTTTCTGAACGAATAATAAAACACACCAATTTCTGCGTAAGCAATAAAACACGCAATGAAACCTTGATTATAACCTCATGCAAGTTTGAAAGGAGATAAGAAGGAAAGGGGACGTCTTGCGATTTCATCAGTACCTTATATTTAAGCTGCTCCGGATCAGGTGTTTTAAAGTAACTGGTTCGTGGGCCAAGTACCCGACCTTAACCTTTTTATTTTTTCTTCCATTGAATTCGCAGAAATGAATTCCATTAGATCACATTACCAGTTATTCAGGCTTAACAAATTTCTATGAAAATCTCATTCGCTTTGACATTGATAGGTATTCGAAATGATAAATAAATAAAATAAAATAAAAAACTTCACTGTAACAGAAATCTCTGACGGTTATTGGTTTGGACAATATGGTAAACTTACCAATTGTTCTTGATTAAACATTTAGTAAGCTCGATTAACTTTTGATTTGAACGTTTTACCAACTAAATTCGCGCTTTAGTTGGTTTTTGAGCATCTAATGGCTGGTAAATAAATAGAAGCTGAATATTGGCTGGGAGCTAGCGAGAGGAATATCCCTCTTTTTTTATGAAACGTGCTGCATGTTGCATTTTAACTTTCTCAAAGAGAAGTTATTTTTTGATTTGCAACAAATATTTTCGATCTCAAGTGATAATGACCGCAATATGATAAAGACAACGGAAATTCTCGGAGACTTCATTCGACGCCGAAGAAGAGCGAAGCTAACTTACAAATAGGGAAGATGCCATGTGTTCGCTGTGGCGCTCACACTCTGAAATTAGCCGAGTACGATTTTTTAAGGACTTAACGATGATAAAACCTATATCCAAAGTAAGGGCCAGTTAAAAATAAGAAAGAGCCCCAAATAACATCGTAGAACTCGATAGGATTGGATTAAGAAAACCAAAATTAGATGTACCAACTATGTAGATGGAACAGTACATTAGATATGTTAATTTCATTTAAACAATTCCAATAGTCATTATCGAAAAATTTGATTATAAATGTGAAAAATGTGATGAGACCTTTTATACAACTCATGACAATATTATCACAGTATTAAGCCCTATTAAAATACCTAAAAGCCAACTGATCCTTACCTGTTAGACCATGAAAAAAAAAAAAAAAAAATATTAATAATAAACAGTAAACATTTACTACCCATGTACCAGTTGCAACATTGCCCTTTTGGGGTTAAATCAGATACTTTTTTGGCATTAGCCATTAAATGTTATCAGATACAGCTTAGTTTTTTCCCATCCCATGAATTTCTATATTAAATGAATTAAAATAAATAAATAAATTAAAAAATAAATAAAATTTTTTAATCAATATTATATAAAAATAATATTAAATTCTATTATTTCTTCTATATTAAATGACTTATTTATATATAGGGAGAGTCGTCCGGAAGCTCGGCCCGTTTTGTGGTATCTGTAAGCTAGTTTTTGGATGGCTGCTTAGGCATATTGGGTCCTTCCGCCTTCGACGTGTTGTTCGATTACGTCCAAGTTTCAGTGAAGCCAACAGTAAGCTCGGGCAATTAGGTCGCATTCTCGGCTTAAGTTTAAATTTTTTTTTTTTTTTTTTTTTCTTTTTTTCTTTTCGAGCCACGGTGGTTCCAAATCTTTAGCCTAACACCCCAAAAATAATTATTTCTTAGTGCTGTTAACTGTGCTCGTTTTCAGATGGAAGAGACAACCAAAGGAACGATTGGTGAAACTTCCCCTGACTCTCCCCCATCCAACAACTAGAATTTCGTATCAAATTCATTTTTTGTAGAAACTAAAAAAACCAACCAAATAGCTTGATGCAGAGTTAAAAGTTGTCACCCTCACCCTGCTTTTCCATAATTAAAGGTGTATTTTATTTGTTATGATTAATGGCACAACATATTTATTTATTGTTAAATTATTTTTGACTATAAAAGACTTTATTTATAATAGACTACTTTAGTCTTTGATTTAGACTCTTCAGACTACATATTTATATTGTATGACTGTTCCTTTTTGGTTATGTTTTTTGAACTGTGGATCTAAAATAAAAGAAATCAATAAATATTAGCCTTTTTTCATCTAGGTATTTATTTTGACTCTATAATTTAAAAAAAAAAATTACATGCAGACATAATCAGGGATTTTACAATGTCCAGAACAGCAATCTGAGCACTGAAAAAAATACATTAAAATTTTATAGGTACATAAAAAGAAAGAAAGAAAGAAAAAAAAAAAAAAAAAAAAGAGAGAGAGAGAGAGAGAGTGACAAACCGGAGATGGGAATGGCCTTTTGCCACTTTTGACACAGTTTGTGCCTTCTCCGCCACCAACAAAAAGAGCGAAAGGAACTAAAAAGATGAACTTAAAGAATTCCATTTTGTAATTTGTTCGGTAAAATTGTCAAGGGAATTGAAATATCTCTGGATGAATGATCGTGAAAAATTTTTTAGATTTTCTTTAAGCCACAATTTCACAGCTTCATTTCGGTAAATTAATTCCGAATTTAATTCCGAATCGTTTAAGGAAAGTGTAACCATAACTTTAGGTTATTGGACGGCAGTACCAATGGGCGAAAAAAAGTTTTCCGGGCAAACCATGAAGATAAGGATATGTATTTTTCGGTTTCATCAGCAAACGTCGAGCTCGAAGCCATCTCACCAGAAATTATCAAAGGCCTCCAAAAAAGAAAAGGAAAATGGAAAATTTTCGAGGAATTCGAAATTTTTTTTTATTTTACATTGAGTCGAGTTTCCATTCAAACCACGTGATTTTCCCCGCCACTTTGTAAATTATGTTTTCATTTTTTATACGTAGAATAAGTACGTGCGAGTGCGTTCCAAGCGAAAAAACGGATTCTTAGACTCAGGAGTTGACCCTGAGCGATTTTTGACCGATTCCTCCCTTTATTTACCGAGAAAACCGAGTAATAGCACTTAGACCCCTAAGCAAAGTACCAGAACCACTGCCCCGATTAAAGCCATTTCCAATAGGTTTCCTCCTCAATTTTTGTAAGTTTAAGTTTATTTATTCATTAGTTACAAAGGATACAAAATTAGGAGACAATTTTGCATGAGCAGGGCTCATTAACGCAAATATAGATATAAAATAGGTAATTTGAACAATAAGCAATATATTCAAAAAATTGAAGTTAGCCCAGGCATCTTAGATCAAAAAAGGGCAGTTAGCGGGAAAATTAGGTACAGTCGTAATCTCCATCTTATTTTATGTTTTTTGGGTCGCTGATTACGAATCTGAACTTTGCCAACAAAAATTTTGCCCGGAACCTTGTCAAAATTGCAAAAAAAGTCAAAATTTTGGCACTTTTTGAGGTTTTTTGATTATATCTCAAAAACTATTGATTTAAGCAACTTTTCTACTCAGTACAAAATGAAAGCTCATAAAATTTGCTATAAAATCCATTAACGATTTGCGAAATTCGGTCTGAAGAAACGGCCGTTAGAGCGCGCTGAAAAAGGTCAAAATTCAAAAATCGGGTAAAACACCCATTTTTACGTTATATTTTAGAGGGAACCACGTCTATTTTGATACTTTATGATAATAATGATATCAAATTGTATTAATTACACTTATTAATGGACGCAGAAGTGGGATCGCTGTCCAGGAACATGTTCAAAATTAACAGTAGTGGTCATCAACTAACGCGGGCTAAAGAAATTAGGTATGTATGAGATATGTAGGTATGTAAAAAATGGGTAAATATAAATATGATAAAAACTCCCAAGCCCGGTCCCAACTCCGGTGGGGGGTGGTGGGGTGGAGTTTTCAAAACAACGCGACGGGGTGCCTGGAAAAACACTATCCCTCGAAAATTAAATTCGCGCCATGACTACTACCATTTTATTACGTTTTATTTATTTATATTTTTTTTATTATTATTATTATATGATTTTTATTATTTATTTTATTAATTTTTTTTAAGTATGGCTTGTATAGGCTAGGCGGAACGCAACCGCGTTCCTAGATTTTTTAAATTATCTATTGAATTTGAATTTTCGCTCATTATTAGAGTACGTTTTAGGCTCTGGAGCCAAGGCTAATAGTCGGATCCAAACCGGACTGATCTCATTTTAAAGGTACTTTACTGCTTATTGCTACAAATGTTGTCCGGATGCGGTATCTATAATGCGTTTGGTTTTAAAGCCTAATTTGTAAGTAAAAATTTGAGTGGTTGATCCAATTTTCGAAGACTTGTTTGGCTCTGGAGCCAAAGCTAATGGTCGGAGCCAAACCAGATTAGTCTCATTTTAAAGGTAATTTAGCGCTTGTTGGTGTAAAAGTAGTCCGGATACGGTATCTATAATACCTATGGCTTTATAGCATAATTTGTAAGTGAAAATTTGAAGTATCGATCACATTTTAGGTACGTTTTTGGCTCTGGAGCCAAAGCTACTTGTTCGATCCAAACCGGACTAGATTCATTTTAAAGGTAATTTAGCGCTTATTACCGTAAAAGTAGCCGGGATACGGTATCTATAATACCTTTGTTTTTAGAGCCAAATATGTAAGTGCAAATTTGACACATCGCTAAATTATCGATTACATTTTTGGCTCTGGAGCCAAAGCTAATCATCGGATCTAAACCGGACTATACTCATTTAAAAGGTAATTTATCACTTGTTCTTTTAAAAGCTGTCCGAATACGGTATCTATAATACTTTTGGCTCCAGAGCCAAATATGTATGAAAAAATATGAGTTACCTTCAATTTTTCAATTATACGTTTTGCTCTGGAGCCAAAGCTATTCGTTGCAACAAAACCGGACTACCCTCATTTTAAAGGTAATTTATCACTTGTTTAATCAAAAGTAGTCCGAATTCGCTATCTATAATAGCTTTGGCTCCAGAGCCAAATATGTGTGTAAAACCTAGAATTGCCGTTCACGTTTCGACTTACGTTTTTGGCTCTGGAGCCAAAACTATAATAGATACAGGATTCGGACAACTTTTAAAAGAACAAGCACTAAATTACCTTTAAAATGAGACTAGTCCGAGCTCAATCGGGCGGAAAGTTCTCCCACACCATTGACCGCCGTCAAACCCACCTTAATTGTTTTAATCCTTATCGGTCATCAAACGGAGGTCTTTTTTGACCGTCGATTGCTGCCGAACGGCTGGACCGAATTAGACAAATGATTAATGGATTTTTAGGTAATTTTATAGGCTTTCTTTTTTTACTGAACGGGCAAATCGTCAAAACCTATAGTTTTTGAGATATAATCAAAAAACCTCAAAAAGTGCCAAAAGTTTGACTTTTTTTGCAATTTTGACAAGGTTCCGGGCAAAGTTTTTGTTGGCAAAGTTCAGATTCGTAATCAGCGACCCAAAAAACATAAAATAAGATGGAGATTACGACTGTACCTAATTTTCCCGCTAAATATTCTAAGATGCCTGGGCTAAGTATGCTTTGAATAACATGAAACTTGGTAGGGGAAGGGTGATAGGAGGAAGACGAAAGGGGTAAAGAGAAAAAGAAGAGATGACAGGAAAGGGAATCTAGTTGATGCTTGAAAGATGGTCCGCCACTGCCCGATCGAAGGAGGACAGCGAGCCTGAAGCACGAGCTTTAAGAGGCAAGGAATTCCAGGCCCGCGCACCTGCAATTTGGAATGAATTAAAATAGTGGTTAATCGTGGCATGAGACTGGTAGAGGCGATGATTAGAGGAGTTAGTAAAAATATGCAAATAGTTGGGCATATTGAATTTTGATGGTTTTAATATTTTAAAAATGAGTTTAAAGGTGATTAATTTAAGGAAAGAGAGAATATCGCAACCAAGAATTTGGTGCGAGTAATTGGAGATAATATGTGATCGAAGTGGGATGTTGAATGTGTATCGAGTACAATTATTGAAGAATACCGTGAGGCGATGACGCTCTTCGGAGGAAAGAGAAAATATGAACAGTGGGCAGCAGAAAATAAAATGGGGTAGAATAAGAGATTTTACAAGGCGAATTCTGATATCTCTGGTGATGCCGCTACCAAATCTACGGAGACAGAATAGGGTAAAATTAGCTTTCCTTCCAATCTCTCTAATGTGGGCTGACCAAGAAAGGTCACAGGACATACATAGTAACACCTAGGTTCTTGACAGACGAGGAGAAGGGAACAGCTAGTCCATTTATTACTATGGGCGGGAGACCAGAGCAGTTAATTTGTTTCCTAAAAACAACTATGGCCTGCGACTTAAAGGCATTTAAAGCGAGATAATTGCGATCAGCCCACAGACAAACATTGGTGATCTCGGTGTTAGCTTCGTGGATATAATCTGGCAGATCAGTAGGTTTACATTGCAGGTAAAGTTGAAAGTCGTCCGCATAAAGATGGTGTTTCGAGTGGATGAGCGACGATGAAATGTCGTTTATGTATAGGGAGAAGAGTAGGCCCTAAATACCGAGTTTCATCAACCGCAAGCCAAAATTGCTCTAGTTATTCGCTCTAATAAGAGCGAACCGCCAACCGGGCAAATGGCGCCGCAGTCTCTCGAGCACTTTTGCGTAAAACACAAAGCTTCAAAACGTAAAACAATGTTAATACTGCCGATTGGTAACAAAAGAACTAAACTTTTAAAACTTTAAAATTCACTATTTCAATAAAAATTGAAGAGAAACTTTCACAACCAGGTATCGGAGATAAGATCGGAAGAAATAACGGTGCCTGAAGATTCGAGAAGACAGAGACGTGAGACTTTCCGAAACGTGGCCGAAAAATTTGAAAATCCATTTCTCAGATTGCGTGTTATTTTGCTGTGGCATCCTTCTACAGCGTTTGTCGTTCTGTTTCATTCAGCACACATTCCACAATGACGGAAGGAATTTGTTTCCGTCAAGCCAATATTTTTTTTAATTTTTTTTTTTTTTTTTTCAATTTGCTACATGATAATTTTACAAGAATATTTTTGGACAAAAAAACGCATAAGAAAAAATCCCACAATAAGCAAAAATGCTTGTGTGTGGGTATTACAGGGTTAAAAATAAATTGGTAAATTTACAAAAAGGTTAGGTATTTGATTATTTTTACAATAAATAAAAATAAAAGATTATTTTTACAATATCGACAGAATAATCTAAAAATTCTGTGATTGTTTCTTCCCTGGGTGCAGCCATGCTTCCTCAATGTGTTCTAATATGGAAAGAGAGACAGGGCTCAAGTCAGGTCAAGTCCGTCAAGCCAATTATCGACAAAATCTGAAAATTCTGTGATTGTTTCTTCCCTGGGTGCAGCCATGCTTCCTCAATGTGGTCTAATATGGAAAGAGAGACAGGGCTGAGATCATTTTAAAAAATATTTTAATTTTTTCATTTTCTCTGTACATAGTAACAAGACCGATTTCTTGAATTTTCCTCCATAGAGATTGATTAAAATGAAAATTACATCCGCAAATATTTGCAGAAGGAAGTACCTCCTCCTACGAGGTAATCGCTGCCATTTTAAAATCAATTTTGACAACTTTCGGCTGCCAATCCTCCCCTACTATTACTTTTAGGTTTTCATAAAATTTAACATACCTGTCCTTAGGGCCGTGTGTACTAACTCCGTTTAAACGGGGACTGTCGTATAATCCATCCTTCAAAAAATTGGATTAAGTCCCATCTGGACTTACGCTTTTTCTCTTCAGCTAAGGCTCGTGAGTTGATAGGCCCGGAGGAGACCAACTGCGTCCCGTTTATACCAACTGCGACCGTCGTCTTTTTCGCCCTACTACCTGCTCTCTTTGGAGCAGCGACTTTTTTTTTTTTCTTTTTCTTTTTTTTTTAATTCTGAGGAATAAAATTTTCTTTTCTTTATATTTTATTTAGATATCTACCATTAAAACGAAATGTACTAGTAGTCAGACTTCAGAGTAAGGCAGCAATAAATAACCATTTTTGAAGTAATAAAAATGTATTATCTTTTATTATTTAAATATGACTTCAAAATCACCCTTTTTTCAAACAAACTGTCAGAAAGTTTATGGGCTTTTGCGGTGTTCACCATCGTTGCGAAAGAAAAGAGTCGCTTGACCGCCCCAGAAGATGGTATCATCGTGTTGTATTTACAAAAAAATCCTCCTCATTGTTGGATATATTGACAGGATCGCTAACTGATCATCGTTAAAACTAAACACACACAAACAACACAGACAACCAAAGTGATTTTAGATTTTAAGAAACAAACAAAAGTTTTTAAAAAGCTTTATTTCCTTCAGTTCAGAATAATAATTTAGGCTTCTTAAAAAAAATGTTTTTAATTTTTTTAGACATATTATCGAGTATCTTTTTCCATGGTTTTTTATTCTAAAAAGAGAATGCAATTAATTGGAACAAAATAGGTTGTCTACTTACGGTAGATTCTAGAGGAAAAAAGAAGCAACCGATGTTCAAGTTGATAATTTCAAATAGGCCAATAATGTCGATGGAAAATCGGACACAACCGGAAAAATGCGACTTAGGCTCCATCACCAGATCGTAAAAGTGAATACAATTTCCTGCGATGCCTCGAAGAAAAGGAAGATCTCCGCACAGAGGTGGTGGATTTCTGACTAAAAAAAATTTAACTCGAGCACATTTTATGTCTTAAGTTTTTGGGACACATCAGGCAGCACAAACCTGAAACTTCATTATCAAACAGGGTTTCATTGTTTAACGTAACTTTAGTTCTGAACCCGATGTTCTTTGCTAAAATTTTAACTTGGACACAAACTATAAATAAAAAAACTTCCATTTTAAAAAACACTCTTCATTAACATTCTTAATTTACCAGTAATAGGGTGATGTTTGATGATAGACAATGAGGCGCAACATTTCCATTTGCCTAAACCCGATTCGCAAGGACTTTCATACTTGGCTTTATCCTTCCCATGAAAACCAAATTTAAAAGCTCTGCAGCTACATAAAAGATGTGCAAATAAATTAATATTAACATATTTACATTTAACTAAAAAAGTTGAAACTTACTTGATCAGAGAAGCAAAAATAAATAAAATAAAAAATGTTTTCTTCATATTTTAAAAAGGTCTGACTTCGAAGGTCAATTTACGATTACTTAAGAAAATTCGTGATAAAAAAAATATTTATTATAACATGAAAAACATTTATCTTACAAAATTTGCATCGGAAATGAAACTTCTTTATCAATGCATTTTGATGTTTATGAAGAAAAACTAAGATTTCTAACTTCTTGGTGTAAATTGAAGTTCGGAGTTTTTTTATTCAGATTTTCAAAGGAAGGGTATTTTATCAATATATACATATTATTTTGGGTGCGTATTTGAGGGAGCATAGGTTAAGATAGGAATAATCGAAGCAAAGTAAACACCATTTTAAAAAAAATTTATAATTAAGTTCAAAATATTTATACGATAAGTTTGACCTCCTTGTTCAAGTTAGGATTATCTTTGTCAGGTTTAGTCGTTATATCTGGCTTCTGTTCATATAATTTGATATCCTAAAAATAAATAAACAAACAAATTAGAACAAAATTTGAAGAAAATGATAGTTTCTCACATAAGAGCTTAGAGGAAAATCGAAGCAGCCGATGGGAACGGTGATAAGTTTGTAGCCGACGATGTCTATGTAAAAGCGGACACAGCCGGACAAATCCTTGTTTTTATAATCAATCGTTACATTATAAAATCTGAGGCAAGCTCCTGCGACTTTTTCAAGATATGGTATTTCTTCGCAAATAGGCGGTGGATTTTTGACTAAAAAAATTGATGATCTTTTTTGTAAAATAATAATATTCTAAAGCACAAACCTGAAACTTCTTCGTCAAAAATGGTGTAATTGTTGAATATGACTTGGGCTCGGAACCCCATGTCTTTTCGCAGAAATTGAATATCAGCGCAAACTATCAAAAATTTCTTGTAAAAATTAGTGTTCATTTTACTTCATTATTTACCGGTCATAGTGTAATTTTTGATACTAGGTGACGTGACGCAACATTTCCATTCATCATGACCTGACTCGCAGGAGTTTCTAAACTTCGCTCGATTTACATCGTAAGCTCGGCAACTTGGTTAAATAAGTAAAAAAATTCCTTTTAAAATTTTGACTTTTAGGGCAAGGGCAAGTTAAATTATTGATTTACCTGTCCAGAGCAGAAGCTAAAATCACCAAAAGGAATAACTTGTAAACGTACATGGTTTTCAAATCTGAAAAAATATTGTTATGGAAATAGAAGCAGTGGGAGAGGAGGGAGGTTTTGAGATATTGGATAAGAAAAGGTCGGTCTGAGGTCAATCTACAACTCTGATTACTTAAGCAAATCGTAGAGAATACAAAATGTTTGTCATAGCATGTTTTAAAAAGGGACGTCCTACATAAAATAAAAAAAAAAGCGAATGAAATGCACTTTTTAATCCTCATTACTCATTAGGTATTCTTCCCATTATTGCTCGTTCGTTCTGAAACTTCGCCATCTCTGTTATAATTAACTCTTCCTTGTCTTTTTTCCCTTGCTTCTGCACTTAGCATGAGAGTTGAAAAGTTTTAACTTCTAATATGAACTCTCTCAGCTATTACTTGTTCGGCCGGTCGCCGCGTAAAATTTCGCCCAAATATGGGGATGGAATTTCTAGTCTGGAGCAATATAGTTTTCAAAGACGTAATCAGATTTTGAAATTAAGAAGATAACTTAAAAGAATGTTTCACATTAGTACCGAAAGAATTTTATTTATTAAAGATTATGTTTCATTTTTGGTGATTTATCAGATTTACATTCGATGTATTAGATAATACATTGGGATGTATTAAAGTTTTGACTAGACGGATTTTAAGATCAATGGGTGTTAGCGAACTAAAGCGAAAAAGGGAGTGCAGGCTTCCAAATACCTTCCTTCTAATTGCCGAAACATGATCAACCCATGAGAAGCTTGAGAAGAGTAGGGGTCCAAGGATTGAGCCTTGTGGTACTCCGACAGGTACGTGCTTGAAATGTGACATCACATTGTTAGATTTGACTGCATGGGTTCTCTTTGATAGATAAGATTTAATTAAGTTGATTGCTGAGAGCGAGAAGCCAAAAAGGTTTTCAAGTTTAAGTAAGAGTAAATTGCGATTTACTGACGGGAAGGCATTGCTAAAACACCTCCCGGCTCCGCAACGCTCTCCTGCCTTTTTATTATTTACTTTAGATTACACACTTTAAGTCATACAAAATAAAAATTTTCTTCTCTTCTTCTTCTTCCGCTTCTTCTTCGTTCTTCGACTTCTTCTTCTTCTATTCTGAGAGCCGAGAGTCGTCCCCGGGATTAGGAACGAACGTCGGGTCTTCGTGTTTGCTCGACATTCCGGACTCCTCGTAATTCAGGGCTCTTCTTCTCGGCCTCAACATATACGGTTCCTCCCGGACCGTCCGTTCGACCCCGCCGTGCTGTGGCGTGTCCTGCGTCAGGGACAAATCCTGAAGGCTCTCTTCTCCAGACGGTGTGGCTTGTTGCGGCGGTTGCTGGCCAGCTGCCTCTGGCGGCACGGGGGTTGAGGCGGCCTGCGGCGGCTCCATGGCGACACTCTGGTACCTCGTCCTCTCTGAAGATTCCTGGGTGAGGAGCGTCTCTTCTGCGTCGTCCACGTTGTCTTCCCATCTAGGTCCGTCCGAATCGCTTGGCCGAATCAGTCGCCCCATCCTGAGCGGTCGTGACCCATGTATCGTCGATCATCGCGTCGTCGTCCTGCGCTGGCTTTAACCTTTCAATATTCACCGTCTGGGCGCCCCTCGGGCCTCTGATTTTATACATCATCATTATTTACATTCTCGTCCCCCAAATTTTTGCAAAACTTGTTTTCGAACGACACAACCAAGGTTGGGAATAGTTGGGAGAACCTCACTATTTCTTCTGTTAATGCCGAAGCATTTATGTAAGTTAATTTAGAGCAAAAAAATGTAATGGCTTCTTCTAAGTGGGACTGGGATGAATCTGACGGGGGAATCGGGGAGAAATTGGACGGATCTAATATTGATAAACTCTTTAAAAGTAAACTATTGTTGAAATATCGTTTTAGCGGATTTCCGTAGGAAAGTAGGCTATTGAGGAGGTCGTCACGGCGGCTCCCAGGCTAGAGGCTTATACATATATTCGTGATCAGGAAGCTCTGGAGATCACAAAAATATAGGATGTTCCTTTCATGTTTATTTATATATGTACATGTTCATCGCATAACTGGAGCAATGTTTGCATGAGGTTGATGAAACTCGGTATTTAGGGCCTAAAAAAATTGAGAAGGAAACCTATTGAAAATGGCTTAATCGGGACAATGGTTCTGGTACTTTGCTTAGGGGCTTAAGTGCAATTACTTGATTTTCTCGGTAACTAAAGGGGGGAATCGCTCAAAAATCGCTCATTGTCATCTCCTGAGTCAAAGAATCCGTTAATTTCGCACGCACTTATTCTAGGGGTGGAAATGAAATCAAAATTTTAAAATTTGGCGGGTAAAATCACGTGGTTTGAATTGAAACTCGACTCAATGTAAAATAAATTAAAAAAAGTTTGTGAGGCGATGAACAGTTTTTGAGGGGGGGGAGGGGGGGAGGGTTTGAGGATATCAAAGATAGGATTTGGGAAGGCCTTTCCGGAGGAAATCCGCTGCGTCTCGAGGCTTTTTTTATACTATTTTTTACAACATCTAGAGTTCTTACATAGAAATTCACGCGGAAGTTCGCTGCTGCATCAACAATATTATCGTCGGAGGCAAGTTCTCCGGACATCCTTTTTATTTTTTTATTTATTTTTTGTGGGAAATCTGTTTCGATGCAAATTTCTTCATTTTTTTGAAAATGTGAATTCACGAATTTTGAAAATTTTTTAGTTTTTTGGTAAAACTCATCAAAAGATAATATTTCATTTTTTAAAGCGTTTTGAAACTGGTCGACCATTTTATACGCCGAAAAGTAGTCCAGTTTATTTGACTGTAAAAATTTCGACAGCGGAGTTGACAGAGAAAATAACTGTAAATAAAAAAATGATGAAATCAAAATTGGAAAAGAACTCCAGCACTGCAATAGAGCTCTAGCTTCTGTAGAAGTCTTAGCGTCAAAACTGGATTCGAACCCGATAAAATGAAGGCACTCAATTAGAGATAAAAATTTGTGCCTCATTTCATCGGGCTGAGTCCAGTTATGAAAAATAGATTTTAGACTGCTATCTTTACTTCCCCAGCGTGTCGCGCGGAAAGATAGGAGACAGGCACAGCGATTCGAGGGGGGCGCAGGCAAGGGCCAAGTTCCGGGATTCGGGCTGCGTATACGACGGAGCTCACGGCTCACGCACCAATTTTCAAACCACGATCAAAATAACATTTTTCGTTATTTAGAAAAATATCTCAGAAGTCAGAAAAATCTTTACAATCAATAAATACCTGGCTTGAAAAAAAAAGAAAAAAAAAGGGGCGCCGCCTCTATACTCGGGGGGGAGCGGGTGGGTTCTGTCCACCCCCCCCCGGGCCAGTCCGCCTCTGCTGATTGCACTAGTTGTACCAAAAAGGAATAAAGAATATTATTAATATTAAACTAAAAGTTTCCCCGCTGAATTTACCTTTTTAGGTTGTCCTGTGTTCATTATTTCTTTCACTGATTACATTTCATTTTAGATGTAGTGAAGACACTTGAGTTTAGATGTACTTAGTTGATGATCTGGCGTTTTCCAGATCATAAAAACCCGCGAATAGACAATCGATGACGTTTTTCATAACCTCAATGCAACCTTCGAGTTTCGACATATTTTTCATCAAATTGTGTTTATTTACGAATTGTGATGTTTTAGATATTTGGTATACTTATTGATAAAGTGTTCTAAAAATGGCAACTTCCGCGAATATGCCGGTTTCGCTTATTTTGAAGAGTAGCACGGATCCGGATGAGCCGAAGAAGAAGTCCAGGGATGACTGGAGGAAGGCGAAAGAACTCGAGGAGGCGAGAAAAGCTGGAACGGCTCCGGCTGCTGTTGACGAAGAGGGTAAAGATATCAACCCTCACATCCCTCAATATATCTCCTCCGCTCCTTGGTACTATAATACCAAAGGGCCAACTTTGAAACATCAAAGGGTACTCGAAGAAACCGTCAAACAATATTCGGGCATCGACGAATGGTACAAGCGTGGAGTCGATAATGTAAGTATGAGCTTCTTCTGTGTTTCATAACGATTTACATTTTTTTTAGTCTTCACGTGTGACCAAATACAGAAAAGGCGCTTGCGAAAACTGCGGGGCAATGACGCACAAGAAAAAAGACTGTTTAGAACGTCCGAGGAAAGTTGGAGCGAAATTTTCCGGTGCGAAAATAGCCCCGGATGAACACGTGCAGCCGATTTTGGAACGAGATTACGATGGAAAGCGAGATCGTTGGGCTGGATACGATCCGTCGCAGCACAAAGCCGTCATTGAACATTATGCCAAAGTTGACGAGGCGAAAAGACAGTTAAGAGCTGAGAAGCTAAAAACCGCGCCAGAAGGAGAAGAAGTTGTAAGTTCACTGCTAAAGATGCTTCTCATTGCCTCACTCCCCTCAGTCAAACAACACATAACTTGACTGAACTGTTCACTTTGGTATGCATAGTGCGTGATTTTAGGCATTTTCAAAGATTTTTACCCAACTCGCATTATGCATACTGGCCTATTCACTCATTTCTGAGACGACAAAAGTCCAATGAGATAACAATTCCAGTCTTGAACCTTGTTTTGACAAGAATAAACCCTTTTTCGCTGAATTTTGAACCTTGTTTGATAAGGAAAGGCCCTGTTCAGCCTGGTTTTGACCATTTTTGACAAGAAAAGACGCTTTTCAGACAGAATTTGACAAGAAAAACATCTCTTCTAGACCATTTTTGACAAGAAAAGTCACTTTCAGACAGATTTTTAACCTCTTTTTTGACAAGTAAAGAAACTTTTCAGTAAGTTTTTTGCCCTTTTTGACAAGAAAAAGTCACTTTTCAGTCAGTTTATTACCCTTTTGACAAGAAAAAAGTCACTTTTCAGACAGTTTTTACCCTTTTTTTACCCTGGGCATTTTCAGACAGTTTTTTACCCTTTGGGGCTAGAAAAATCACTTTTCAGACAGTTTTTTACCCTTTCTGACAAGAAAATGAACGTTTAAGACAGTTTTTTACCCTTTTTGACAAGTGAAAGACCCTTTGTGGTCGGTTTTGATCCTTGTTTGATAAGAAAAGACCCTTTTTGACAAGAAAAGACACTTTTCAGCCCGATTCTGAACTTTTTTCGACTAAAAAAGACACTTTTTACGCAGTTTTTGACCCTTTAGACAATTAAAGATCCATTCAAGCCATATTTTCACCCTTTTGGCAAAAAAAGACTCGTTTCAGACGGTTTTTGACCCTTTTTGACGTATAAAATAACATTTTTGGTCTGGTTTTGATTTCTTTGATAAGAAAAGACCCTTTTAAACCAGTTTTTTTACCCTTTTTGATGTAAAAGACACTTTTCAGACAGTTTAAGACCCTTTTTGACAAGTAAAAGACCCTTTTCAGCCATATCTTGACCCTTTTTACAAGAAAAGACTCTTTTCAGCCTGATTCTGAACCTTTTTCGACCTAGCCTTCTAACACCCCAAAACTTTCATCTGGTCACCCTACTCAGTTGCAACCTCATCCTCAATCTTTTTATTTCAATTTTCAGGAAGATGAAGACGACGCCAAAGACAATGAGGACGAAGATGACGATAAATACGTCGACGATTTTGACATGCCTGGCACAAAAGTAGACAGCAAACAGCGTATCACAGTCAGAAATCTCCGAATACGAGAAGACACAGCCAAATATTTGAGAAATCTAGATCCAAATTCAGCGTACTACGATCCAAAAACACGTTCAATGAGGGACAACCCATACGCAGGAAGAAGCGGCATGGAGTATGTTGTATTTTTATCCATTACCTGTCTAAAATTGAATTTCCAGTGCGGACTACGCTGGTGAAAACTTCGTCCGATATACCGGCGATACGATGGACCACGCCAAAACTCAGCTTTTTGCTTGGGAAGCACATGAAAAAGGAGTCGAAGTTCACCCTCTAGGGGAGCCGACGAAACTTGAAATCCTTCGTAAACAGTACGATGAGAAAAAGGACGAATTTAAGAAAAAAGGTCAACTCGACATTCTTGAAAAGTATGGAGGTGAAGAGCATCTGACTCGACCACCAAAAGAGCTTCTTTTAGCTCAAACGGAATATTATGCCGAATATACACGACATGGTACAATCCTAAAGGTAAATATAGCATTTTTATCCTGTTTTTGTTTGATTTATGTTTTTTAGGGTCAAGAAAAAGCGATTGTTCGCTCAAAATATGAGGAAGATGTATTCATAAATAACCATACGACGGTGTGGGGTTCATATTGGTATGCTGGACAATGGGGATATAAATGTTGTCACTCTTTTATTAAAGTAAGTATTTTTTTAAAGGTTATAGAGGGTAAAAAGTCCCCTCAAAACACCCTCAAAAATTCATAAAAATGGTTATTTTCGCTCACAGTAAATTTTTATCTAGTTTTAACTTCAGATACGTATTCCTCATCCCAAAAAACATGGGAAAAACATAGTTTTGTCTGAAATTTCTACATGAAAATTTTTCCATAAAAAATATTTTGACCAGAAATTTTTTTATTTTTGCCCAAAATATGTTTTTCAATGTTTTTTTGGGTCGTAAAAAGGGTTGAAATCTATTCTTGTCAAACAAGGTTCATAACCAGACCAAAAAGGGTCTTTTATTTGTCAAAAAGGGACTAAATTCTAAAACTGAAAAGTGTCTTTTCTATCAAAAAGGGTCAAAATCTGGCTTAAAAGGGTCTTTTCTTATCAAACAAGATTCAAAACCTGACCAAAAAGGTTCTTTTAGACGTCCCAAAGGGTCCAAAACTATGAAACCATTTGACCATTTTTGACGTGAAAAGTCACTTCCAGACGGTTTTTTTAAACCCTTTTCTGACTAGTAAAGAAACTTTTCAGTAAGTTTTTTGCCCTTTTTGACAAGAAAAGTCACTCTTCAGAAAGTTTTTTACCCTTTTTGAAAGAAAAGAAACTTTTCAGTCAGTTTTTTACCCTTTTTGAAAAGAAATAGTCTCTTTTCAGTCAGTTTTTTACCCTTTTCGGCCAGAAAAGTCACTTTTTAGGCAGTTTCTTCAGGCAAAAGGGTCCAAAACTGTCTGAAACGTGTCTTTTCTTGCCAAAAGGGTAAAAATATGGCTTAAAAAATGGGTCTTTTATTGTCTAAAGGGTCAAAAACTGTGTGAAAAGTGTCTGTTTTAGTCGAATTAAGTTCAAAATCAGGCTGAAAAGTGTCTTTTCTTGTCAAAAAGGATAAAAAGGGTCTTTTCTTATCAAACAAGGGTCAAAACCGACCACAAAGGATCTTTCACTTGTCAAAAACTGTCTGAAAAGTGACTTTTCTTGTCAAAAAGGGTGAAAAAGAAACGTTTGTTTTTGGAAGAAATTGTCTCTTAAAACATGGATTCTGAAGTCATCTTTTCACCCACAGCCAAGAAATGAGAAATTGTCAGAAATTTCAGACAAAACTATGTTTTTTCCATGCTTTTTGGGGGTGAGGAATATGAATCTGAAGTAAGTTTTGAGATGAAAAATTTCCATGAGCGAAAATACCCTTAAAAAGTGGCAAAAATGATCATTTTTTAAATTTTTGAGTATGTTCTACCACTTAAAATGATCTAGTAAGTAAGCACAAAAATATTTTAAAATTTTTGCCACCTCAAATTGACCTTTTTTTTTTACGTATTTTAAAACCCCATCAATAGATTTCTGTGCGAAAAATTTGAAAAAATTACCACGTATTCTCACATGTAAAAGCTTCAAAACCTTTTTTGCTGCATGTAAAAATCTGTATTTAAAATGAAGATATTGCAGAAAAACGAAAAAAGTTCAAAAATCTGATTTTTAGCTTTAGCGTCCCCTAGGAATCTAGTTGGAGGCTATCATTATAAGAAAAAATTTAGTTAGATACATATAAAATGTCCCGATTGGTGGGAACTTTTTACCCTTTACCCCTACACCCTTTATAATTAATATTATTTGATAGGGTTCTTATTGTACGGGAGAAGCTGGTCGTATGGCGTCTTCAGGCATAGAGACGGCGCCATCGAAAGTGAGCCGTGTCGCCCCACCTTCGCCTCCGAAAGAATCAAGTTCGTCTTCCGATTCTTCATCTTCTGAAGACGAGAAGAAAAAGAAGAAGAAGAAAAAGAACAAAAAGAAGAAAGAAATGACAGAAGAAGAAAAGCTTAAGGAAGCCCTTAAGAAAGAAGAGGAGTCGCAGAAACTTGGCGAACGTCTCCAAAAACTCGATGACAGAAAACGCGACTACAACAGCATGGTCGAAGTAAGCAAACCGACCGACATCGAAATGGAAGCTTACTACATGAAAAGAAAACGTGATGAAGATCCCATGGCACAATTTATGTAAACCTCTCTTTATCTAATACATTTTTATGCAAAATTATGTATATTTTATAAAATGATGTATATAAAATAATTTTTTTTTTCCTAATTAAAAAAGCATTTACCTTCTTGAGATTGATGAATTTATTGTAGTTAGATATACCTGGTTAATAAATAAGTTAATTTTTAAAAATTTATTTCCGTAAAATCTTTTCCACTAGTCTTAAGATTTCCGCAAAATCAACATTTTAAGAGCCAAATTTTTATCAAAAACCTCAAAATCGACTTTTAAAAGAGCCGATATTTCATCAAAAACCTCAAAATGAAGGTTTTAGGGGCAAATTTTCTGCATAAAACCTCAAAATGAATGAAATGAATAAACGCCAAATTTTCGTCCAAAACCTCAATACCAACATTTTATGGAGGCCAATTTTTCATCAAAAACCTTAAAATCAAGGTTTTAAGAGACAATTGTTAACCATTTACCTAATTCTACAGTTAAAACTAAGCCAAAAGCCGCCGTGAGGCCGACCCCAATAGCCCGCTTTCATACGGAAATCCGCTAAAACGTGTTAGGAGGAAATTTTTCTTCAAAAACCTCAAAATCGACATTTTAAAAGCCAAGTTTTCTTCAAAAACAGCAAAATCAGCATTTTAAGAGCCTTTTCATCAAAAACCTCAAAATCAACGTTTTATGGGGGCCGATTTTTTATAATAAACCCGAAAATCAAGGTTTTATTAGACAACTTTTCACCATAAACCTAAATCTACGGTGGTTTTTTTTTCTCAAAAAAAAAAAAAAAAAAAAATTCGAAAACCTCAAAATCTACATGTTAAGAGCCAAATTTTCTTCAAAAACAGCAAAATCAACATTTTAAGAGTTTCATCAAAAACCTCAAAATCAACGTTTTATGGGGGCCGATTTTTTTTATAATAAACCCGAAAATCAAGGTTTTATTAGACAATTTTTCACCATAAACCTAAATCTAGAGCCAAATTTTCGTCCAAAACCTCAAAATCAACATTTTAAGGGCCAATTTTTCATTAAAAACCGCAAAATTACAGTTTTTAAGAGGAAATTTTTGTTCAAAAACCTCAAAATCGACATTTTAAAAGCCAAGTTTTCTTCAAAAACCGCAAAACGAACATTTTAAGAGCCAAATTTTCATCAAAATCAACATTTTTTAAGAGCCAACAAAATCAAGGCTCTAAGATCGTTAAAACCTCAAAAATAACATTTCTAAAGCCAAATGTGTGTCAAAAACCTCAAAATCAACATTTTAAGAACAAGTTTTTCATTAATAACCTCAAAACCAATGTTTTAAGTAGCAAAATTTTCATCTAAAACATCAAAATCAACATAATAAGAGCCAAATTTTTGTCAAAAACTTCAAAATCAAGGTTTTAAGAGACATTTTTTCGCCATAAACCTCAAAATCAAGACCCAAATTTTTGTGAAAAACTTCAAAATAAAGGTTTTAAGAGGAAAATTTTCTTACAAAACCTCAAAGTTAACATTGAAAACTTTTTTTTTTTGTTTTGTTTTGGGAATGGGGAGCTCTGATATTTAGTGTTTCGCCCCCTCCTGGCAAATTCCTGGATCCTATATCCCCTCAACCCCAGGGGTTTGAGGCAATGTTGTACTATGTATATTGTAGTGAGAAAGAAAAAAAAACAAAAAAAAAAAAAACAGGAAAGTTGAGAAAAAATTAGATTTGATGAACAAAGTGAAGAATCAAATAGATCTGCTGATGTTGTCATGGTAAATGGCAGAAATATTGATAACTACGGATCTTTGACCAGAAGGATTTATTTTATCTTATCAAGACTAATTCTTAATTTAGAATGCGTCTAGGCTTTCTATGGTCATTGCAAATAGAATAAGTAAATCATTAATTTCAGTTAGAAAAATGAAAAATCAAGCAGTAATAATTTTTGCTATGGTCGCACTTTGGTAAGTTTTCCCACGATTATCTCAAAATAAAAAATAAAACTTTTTTTTTAAGTCGATCTTCAGATATTAAGCAGTACGAAGAAATCCAAGTTGACGCTGTTAGATCTTGCGGATCGGCCACGGACAGCTGGAAATGTTGTTTATCAATCGAAGCATATAGCATGACGGGTAAATTTTGCTGGTTGGGAATAAGTTTTGATCTTTTATATTTTCAATATTACAGCCTGTGTCGGTGTAAAGGTGTTACGTGAAGATATTGGTTTGAGAAGTAACATCACTTATAATGATGTAGTCATATTCCAAAATGAGATCTCAGTCGTTCACCCTCCAAATATTTGTGCAAAAGTTCCTTACACTAAGGATTTTGCAGAAGCCTGTGTAAAATTCTATGATATGGAAATTGATCATCAACACAAACGTTTGTCTGGCTGTGCTCGCTTCTACGCTGAGTTGCTCGACTGCAAGCTATTAAATGTTACAATTGGTTGCTTCGATTTTCCTATCAGCAGACATGTGAGTATAATCTCGACCTTACTAGCGTCACGGTTATTATGACCTCAGATTTTGACCAAACTTTTTTTTGGTGAAGGCGGCGTTGATACACTGTTTCCCGTTAGGACACCGAAGTTAAGCAACGTCGGCTTGGGTTAGAATGTGGATGGGTGGACTGCTACTGTTCTACTTAAGTCCTGTAGACTCCCTTTCCTCCTGTAGACTCCTCTAAGGGCGCCATGGTGTTATGGCTCCAGGGGCGGATCGGTAGCCCGCTGCCCTCAAGAGCCGCCTTTTCAACTGAAATAGGAAATAAGGTAGAAGAGCAAAACAGTCCATGATTTTGAGGTTTCTGACAAAAAATTGTCTCTTTGAAGTTGATTTGAGGTTTTTTTTTTTTACGGAAATTTGGCTATAGAAATGTTGAATTTGAGGTTTTTTATGAAAATTTGGCTCTTAAAACTTTGATTTTGAGGTTTTCGATGAAAAAATGCTTTTAAAACTTTTATTTTTAGCGGATTTTTTTTATTTATGTTTATGGACGAAAATTGGGCTCTTGAAACCTCGATTTTCAGGTTTTTGACGAAAAATATCTCTTAAAACTTTAATTTTTAGGTTTTTGGACGAAAATTAGGCTTTACAAATGTTGATTTTGAGGTTTTTGAAGAAAATTCTCTCATGTCAATTTTAAGGTTTTTGAAGAAAATTTGGCTCTTAAAACCTCGATTTTGAGATTTTCGATGAAAAAAGGCTTTTAAAGCTTTTATTTATTTATTTATGAGGTTTATGGACGAAAATTGGGCTCTTGAAACCTCGATTTTGAGGTTTTTGACGAAAAATGTCTCTTAAAACTTTGATTTTGAGGTTTTTGGACGAAAATTAGGCTTTACAAATTTTGATTTTGAGGTTTTTGAAGAAAAATTCTCTCTTAAAATGTCAATTTTAAAGTTTTTGAAGAAAATTTGGCTCTTTAAACCTTGATTTTGAGATTTTCGACGGAAAAAGGCTTTAAAAACTTGTATTTTGAGGTTTATGGACGAAAATTGGGCTCTTGAAACCGCGATTTTGAGGTTTTTGAAGAAAATTAGGCTCTATTTTTGAAGAAAATTTGGCTCTTAAAATCTTGATTTTGAGATTTTCGATGAAAAAAGGCTTTTAAAACTTTTATTATGAGGTTTATGGACGAAAATTGGGCTCTTGAAACCGCGATTTTGAGGTTTTTGACGAAAAATGTCTCTTAAAACTTTAATTTTGAGGTTTTTGATCGAAAATTAGGCTTTACAAACGTTGATTTTGAGGTTTTTGAAGAAAAATTGGCTCATATAATGTCGATTTCTTCAGAAAGAAAAGAAAAACTAAACTTTTGGGGGATATTTGAGGGAGAAAAGAAAGAGGATTGGTCTAGTGGATGCGCTTGGTGGGCAGAAAACAGCCGATAACCTTAAGGTTATTGAGTAATAAAGAATAACATAACCAATAGACAATAGTGCAAGCTTCTCAAACTATTGGTTCATGTTTTTCTTGAAAATGTTTAATTAATTTTGTTGTACTTGTCATGCAATTTTACATAAGAATCGATATCTCATCAATTTTCAAAAATTCATACTTTGAATTTCCGAATTTTTCCTGGGCTTCCTGAGGCCCATTCACAGAAACCCTTGGATACGGCACAACTTTTTTTTAAAACCACCAAGTTTGGTCAAAATCTGAGGTTATAGGAGACCTCCCCTTGTCAGTGACAAAATAATTTTTTTTTAAATCTTTGTTTCAGGAAATTAAGGCATTAGAGAGAAAGAACTTTGATCGACAAATAAAATTAATTCTTTAAGATTTTTTTTCCAATGATATTTTAAAAGTTTGTTTTTTTTCTGTGTACCCAACACAGAAAGAAAAATAATAAAAAATTTATAACCTCAAAGAACAAAACTTTTCTTTTTTTTTAAAATACTGAAAATAATTTTTTTTTCTTTGAAAATTAAAAGAAATATTTCATGAATAAGTAATTTTTAACGGTGTTGACCTCAGTCGTTGCTTCTTAAAAGACAGAAAGTGAGTCTTTTACAGCATGATAAATGATGTTTTTGATTTGAAGAATATCTTCATGATTTGTATGGATTTTTGAAAGATCTCTGAATTCTTGGGTCAAACGAAAACAGTGTGAGATATTTTCAGGCGAAACGAAGTCTTTAGCAACCTTAATGCAGTCGTGGAGGTTCCTCACCTTAAAAAAAAAAAAAAAAAGTTAATGAAAATTTTTTGAATGAAGTTTACTTGGTGAGGAGCTCCTGCAGGTATGAATACAGCATCGCCAATATATTGGACTATCGCATAACCTTCAACTTGATATTCTTTGTACAAACGCTCCCTTAAATCAGCATCTAAATACCAAATCTGATCATGAATTGGATCGCTGTTTGGCACCCTTTTGTGCCCTCTTTCCAATGACACCTAAAAAAAAGCTTTAGAAAAAAAAAATTTTGGGCAAGCTTACTTTATTCAAAAAGTCGCGAATTTTTTTCAAATCTTTGGCTTCGTAAATGTGCCAAAGAGCACCTGGAAGTTGAATCTTTCCCTCGATTCGTGGTCTTCTAAGGAAATCACAACCACCTTCCACAATAGCTTGGTAAACCTCTAAAAAAAAGTGAAACGAAAATCCAAGAATATAAAATACCTTTCAGATTTTGTTGTTCATCGGTGTCAGAGGGAGTGCCTACATAGACTAAAACATTGACAGCATCACTAATGTCAAGATGTAAATTGGTGGTTCCTGCTGTGGGGTGAGATGCCGAACCATAAGCTGCATACATTTTGGGTCCTAGATCGGGAGGGACGAAACAATCAGGAAGGCTTCTGACTAGATTGAACCTTCCAGTATCTTGGCTGTAGTCAGGCATTGGCAAAGCATTCAAAAAGTCTTTAAATCTGAAAAGAATAGCGAAATAGATGGTTTGTAAGCAGAGTTGGGCGTAATCGTATTATTTTTAATATGATTACGATTACGGGTGTGATTATCATTACGATTATAATCGTTCATTTTTTAAGATTTTCAATTATAATTGTATTTTTTTTTAGAATTTTTTTCCTAATCGTAATTTTATAGTCCAGTCAATCTAAGCCTGGGGGTGGAAAAAAATAAGGTATTTTGTTTCTCTACGGAAATGTGTTGATTAACCGTCCATAACCGAAACCCGTGCGCTTTGGCGTCAGGAGCGGTTTTAAGGTGATTTTTTTCTTTTTTTCTGCAATATCTCGAAAACCGTTAGTCGAAGGCGAAATAATTTTTAGTACAAAATTAAAGATAATTAAATTTGCTATAATTTTGAGCTAATATGATTTTTACGTAGGACCAATAGTTTCTGAGCTACGAGGTCGCAAAAAAACCTGGGTTTTATATTTTGACCTCTAAAGGACAGAAGACGTCATCTAATCAAAAAAGTGTACTTAATAAAAGTTGTAGAGAATTCAATTTACTTAAAAAAACAACTATCAAAAAACAATTAACGTTCAATACGCAGGGGTGGGGGTAAATTTAAACAAATTTCATTCAAAAATTAAAATTTCAAAAAATTTTATAAAAACAAAATTAAAGCTTATAAAATTTTCTACAGATTTAATTTACTAAGATTTTTTGTAGGACCAAAGGTTTCTGAGCTACGAGCCGACAAAAAAGCGGGATTTTTGAGTTTTTGCTATGAAAAAGTAAGATTTTAGAAAAAAAATTACAATTATGAAAAGACGGAAAAAATTGAAAATACATAGTAAAAAAATATGATTAAATCATACCAGTAATCGTAATCATATTTAAAATATTACAATTACAGTTACGCCCAACTCTGTAAGTGTGTTACCTTGAGGGAAGCACCTTAGCAAAAGAGTTGCTTGGAGGCCAATCTTTGATTTTGAGGATCATAGGATTGTTTTTCTTGTCCTTGATCCTCTCGGCGATGCATTTGAAACCGTCCCAGAACTTCTTGGTAAACTGTTTGGGGACCATAGTTCCTGTTATGCAGTTTATGAGATCATTTTTGGTCTCCCCGAAGTCTTTTGAGAACGATTCGGGCGACCAGAGACTCGGGTTGAGGTGTTTTGTCACATCGGAGATCATCACTGGCTTCCCTCTTTTCCATTGATCCTAAAAAACCACAATAACATACGAACAAACAGAGTGGATCACGACTTACTTGAAAGGTGGCGTAATTTCCAGGGTTTGATGAATCGAGAAGCCTCAAAATTGATCCACCGCAGAGCCACATGTGAGGCACATTGGGAAGGCTTTTTCTTTCGATCACAGTAAACATTCTGACATGAAGAGTTGGATCGACAAGATTCCCATTTGACCCACCGACCTGTTTGAACTCGCACACAAAATGCTTCAGTTTGCTTCCTTCTTTTGAAAGCTGATGTTCAATAAATTTCGAGATGAGTTGATCGATCATTTCAAGCTGGCTTTTTGGTGTTCTTTCCCCAGATGGAGGAATCGAAAGTTCTTTTGACATTGAATAGTCGCTATCATCACATGTAAACACGTTTTTTTCTTTTATCTGAAACAATGTTTAAAACGAATTATATGATTTGGTTGTCTGTGATTTGGCAATCTGGTTATAAAGGGCCCCTTGTGTCCAAAAAAAGATCAAAAATCAAGCTAAAAATGGCCTTTTTCATAGTAGAGGAAAAATCTAGTTAAAAGGACAAATAGTGTCTCAAAGGATCAAAAATCAAGCTAAAAATGGCTTTTTCGTGGTGAAGGAAAAAAAAATCTAGTTAAAAGAGCCCCTTGTGTCCAAAAGGGTAAAAAATCATCCTAAAAAGGGCCTTTTTCATAGCAAAGGGACAAAATCTAGTTAAAAGGGTAAAAAATCAAGCTAAAAAGGGCCTTTTTCATAGCAAGGGGACAAAATCTAGTTAAAAGGGCCATTAGTGTCCCAAAAACCAAGCTAAAAAGGGCCTTTTTCATAGCAAAGGAACAAAATCTAGTTAAAAGGGCCCCCAGGGTCCAACAAGATCAAAAATCAAGCTAAAAATTACCTATCTTGTCATTAAAGAACAAAATTTAGTTAAAAGAGCCCCAGTGTCCAAAATGGTCAAAAATCATCCTAAAAAGGGCCTTTTTCATAGCAAAGGGACAAAATCTAATTAAAAGGGCCCCTAGTGTCCAGAAAGTGTAAAAATAAAGCTAAAAAGGGGCTTTTTCATAGCAAGGGAACAAAATCTAGTTAAAAGGGCCCTTAGTGTCCAAAAAGATCAAAAATCAAGCTAAAAACGATCAAAAATCAAGACAAAAAGGGCCTTATTCATAGCAGAAGAACAAAATCTAGTTAAAAGGGCCCCTAGTGTCCAAAAAGGGAAAAAAATCAAACTAAAAGGGTCCTTTTTCATAGCAAAGGGACAAATCTAGATAAAAGGGCCCCTCTAGGGCGTTTTTTTGACTCTAGTCAAAAACGTGCAAAAATCAAGCTTAATATAGTGTCTAAAATCAGTCAAAAATACAGCTAAAAGGGCCCCATTAAAAGGAACGAAATTTATTTAAAAAGGGCCCAAAAAAGGATCAAAATCATGATTACCGGCCCTTTGGGAATTTCCTACCCCACCCTGATGATTACCTCAGTCGTTTCTTTTTCTTCAGAAAGTTTGACATCTTGCAAGCATGAAAGAATCGATTTATTCTCTTTTTCAATTCCGTTGCAAGTCATTCCTCTTTTAGCTAATTTCAACTCCTAAACATTGTAAGTAATAATTTAATACAATTTATTTTTATAATTAATACTTCAGATGATCTTTTGAAAGTTCCTTTGCACTCGCATTGACATTGCTGGCCCCAAGATTGTCGCACTGAATGCAATTTTTGTCCCAGAACATCCAAAGAGTCACCAGCAATGATTTGAGTGAGCATAAGATCTTCTTGATAGTGCGCTCTATGATTAGAGCACTGGAGTCTAGAGAGGATGTATCGATTTTTGCTGTTTCTGCCCCTCTAAAATTTCTTTATAAGCTTGGCTCCATGCAAAAATCAATCTTACTGTGTAGCAATCTATGCAAATGAAAAATCCGCAGTCTCTGCATACCCAATGAAAGTTAAAAACCGTCGTTTGGCACACGTCGCACAATTCCCGAACACCCTCAATCACTTTTTTCCACGCAATTGTCTTATCTATCAATATAATGTAACCAAAATATGAAAATACCATTGGACATATGAAGCGAGATGGCTTCTTTTTCTTGCTGGAGGAGTTTGCAAAATTGATCGCCGACTTGAGCAAGTAGGTACTTGGAAAGTGCACTATTGAGATCAAATGGGGCATCATTCGGAAGCCATAAGTTCAAGTCTTCCTGCAATGTAAGAGCATTAATATAGTCCAGTCCTAAGCCTGGGGGTGGAAAAAAATTAAGATATTTTGTTTCTCTACGGAAACGTGTAGGGGTTGCTCCACTGATTAACCACAAAAAGTCCATAACCGAAACCCGTGCGCTTTGGCGTCAGGAGTGTTTTTAAGGTGATTTTTTTTTCGTTTTTTCGCCAATATCTCGAAAACCGTAGGTCGTAGGCGAAATAATATTTAGTACAAAATTAAAGATTTTTGAATTTGCTACAATTTTGAGCTAATACAATTTTTTGTAGGACCAAACGTATCAGAGCTACGAGGTGAAAAAAAAACAGGGTTTTCTATTTTGACCTCTGAAGGAGGGAAGACGTCATCTAATCAAAAAAGTGTACTTAATAAAAGTTGTAGAGAATTTAATTAACTTTTGAAAACAACTCTCAAAAAGCAATTAACGATAAATAGGCAGGGGTGGGGGTAAATTTCAAAACAAATTTCATTCAAAAATTCAAATTTCAAAAAATTTTATAAAAACAAAATTAAAGCTTATAAAATTTTCTACAGATTTGACTTACTAAGATTTTTTGTAGGACCAAACGTATCTGAGCTACAGGTTCTTCTGGAGAATCTTATTTAATTTACCCCCACCCCAACCTGTTGATCGTTAATTGATTCTCGATAGTTGATTTTAAATTGAAATTGAATTCTCTACAACATTTACTTAGTACGCTTTTATGATTAGAGAACTCCTTCCTTGCTTTTTTCCGACTTTTAAGTTTTTCTTAGGAACAACTCGAAAACCCCATTTTTTTTGTAGCCTCGTAGCTCAGAAACCTTTAGTCCTACAAAAAAAATCTTAGTAAGTCAATTCTGTAGAAAATTTTATAAGCTTTAATTTTGTTTTTATAAAATTTTTTGAAATTTCAATTTTTGAATGTTTGTTTTTTATTAAATGTTTGAATACAACTTTTATTAAGTACACTTTTGTGATTAGATGACGTCTTCCCTCCTTCAGAGGTCAAAATAGAAAACCCCGTTTTTTTTTGTTTTTTTTTCACCTCGTAGCTCAGATACGTTTGGTCCTACAAAAAATTGTATTAGCTCAAAATTGTAGCAAATTCAAAAATCTTTAATTTTGTACTAAATATTATTTCGCCTACGACCTACTGTTTTCGAGATATTGGCGAAAAAACGAAAATAATCACCTTAAAAACGCTCCTGACGCCAAAGTGCACGGGTTTCGGTTACGGACTTTTTTTAGTTAATCAGTGGACCAACCCCTACACGTTTCCGTAGAGAAACAAAATAACTTTTTTGTTTTTATTTGGCCTTTTCTTAGATTGACTTGACTAATAAATCAATTTTAAGTTTGAATACCTTTGAAGCTTCCTTAGGGTCAGGGAATCCAGCAACGGCGAGCTTTCCATTCTGGAACATCAATCTTCTGAATGTATGGAAACGGCACAACATATTTCTTTGTTTCCTTCTTTTCTTGGTATGGCATTCTCTACACATTGCTAGGTAAGGGGCAACTTTGTAGCAAGGGCCTTCTTGAAGAAAGCTTTTTGTGATTCCTTTGAAGATTACGAGACATCCTGCTTCCTTATCTTTCTTCGGCATTTCCTTTTTTGGATTCTTGGTGACCATACTTCGCAGACAAATTTTCATATCATCTGGTTCATCTTTTGGAGTCCCTGGACAACTTGAAAAGCTAGTTTTCTGCTTTTTGGCTTGGTGAGTGTTATGACAGCGTTTCTTCCGTTTTCTGAGAGTCATTTTTTGAGGAGCAGAAATCGTCTGCAGTTCGTTGCTGTCTTCCTCATTTTTTAATGGTTTTTTGCCAAGCAACAAGTTTACATCAATCCTTTCTAGGCGAACGTAAGGGTTAAAAGAAGAAGAGCCCATCATGTGACGTTTTTGTCGTTTTCTGGGTATATTTTCAGTGAAGTCCCAGAAAAAGTGAAAAGTTATAGGGTAGGATGGATTCCGATAACTTTTCTAGTGGAGAAAAATTTCGGCAATACTTACTAGTTCCATGATTATTGCTCACTTTTGGAATTTGACCTGGTTTAAGTTATCAGTCAATTTTGTCAACACACAACAATAACAGCCAAGCATGGAGGTTTGTTACCTCCAGGCTCCATGTGATTGTCAGTGCTGTACTCCCTCTAAAAGAAAGAATCCCTAAAAATTTCCCTTTTGTGCACAATTTTTTCCCGGTCAACTTTTATCCCGTTCCAAAGCATTGTGTGCAAATGCAAATCACGGAGCTAACGCTGGTGGGGTGTAAGAAAGCGAGACGAAAATGTGTTGGCCCAATGCAGGCAACACATTTTTGGTTTTTCGCCAATATCTCGAAAACAGTAGGTCGTAGGCGAAAAAGTTTTACGCACAAATTAAAGATTATTAAATTTCCTACAATTTTGAACTAAACAGATTTTTTGTAGGACCAAAGGAATCTGAGCTAGGAGGAGATTAAAAAACTGGATTTTCAATTTTGACCTCAGAAGGAGGGAAAACTTCATCTAATCCAAACGGAAGTTTCTCCATGTGTTTTATGCATCGATGGTTTTATGATTTATCCATCGAATATCGATGCATATAAACACGTGTATCGAACACATAAAACATGTGTTCTATAACTCAAAATAATTTGTTCTTTACCCGTGGGCTGTGGTGAACACTTCGAAGTTTTTATTTGGCACAATGCATTCTCCAATGGCTTGCGAGGTCGAAATTGGAGAATGTGTTGTGCCAAACGAAAACTTCGCTGTCTTCACCGTAGGAGGTAAAGAAAAATTTATTTGGAGCGACTGCGATCGAATGAATTTAAATGCATCTCATGAAAGAGTCTTTGAGGTTACTCCAGCACGGGATGACGCTGTCGCCGCCGAAACTAGTCACTATGAGGATGATGCAGCTGAAGCTCTGACGTCCTTCAAGTCTGCGAAGCCAAGTGCCACCTTTATCGAAGACACGAACGAACTTTTCGGCACAACCAATGATGCAGCCTGCGGTGAAAATGAGAGCCCAACCCAGCGAACGGTGACCGTTAATGGTAGCCAAATCGACGTTTTTGCAAAGCGAGACAATGCGACTAACAGCAAGCCTATCAATGACATGGAGAGCGGTAACGGCACTGGGAAGATTCAAGAAAGATGCGACAAGCTCTTCAGTGTCCGGAGTAAAAATGGTGACTGCGTCATAGCCTCCAGAAGCGCGACCGGACGAAAAATGCTCAGAACTCTTCAAGTGGCCGAATCTACCGTGATTTCTGGGCGAATACATGGCAGTATAATCCCGAACAGGGGTATCACGTGGTGAGCAAATTTATTGGACTTCCACGTGATATCCTTGCTCTGGGATTGTATTGCCATGTTTTCGCCCAGAGATCACGGCTAGCTGAAAGAATATCCACGTTCTCGCCACTATGAGACACCATGCGCGTAGGTGTGTCCACGAAGGAACTGAAGCTAACCAAACTGCAACGAACTCCAACTTGGAACGATTCTCCGAAATTATTCAAGTTCAGCATCAACAAGAAATAAAGAAAAATGAAACGCCAAATGATGCACATTCTCAGCCAATCCCTCCTCTTTTTTGCCAAGAAAACCCACAGAAACGGCTGAATTGATAACTTGTTTGGAAGGCTGCCAATCTGGATTGAAAGTTGAAAATTCATAACTCATGTTATCGATGAGAGAAATAAGGTTTTGAATAAATCATTTAAAACGTTTTTTTTTCTTTGTTCTTTCTTTATATTATGAACAAATTGTACACAAACAATAAAAGTTTTCTAAGTTAACAAAAAAGAAAAAGGGGAAAAAATGAACATCGATATAAGCCCACCCACTTTACACTCAAAAGAGTTCAGAAAAATAGTGAAAAAAATCACACATAATGTTCGAAAGAAACATTCAATTCCGTCTTTGCATATTTCGATACATTCAATACACAGAGACACCGGTAAAATATGGTAACGAGTGAAAAATACAACAGTTAAGTACTATATGATTTTACACACTATTTTTCAGGATAGATTTGACTATTCAAAAGAAAAAAAATTTAAAAACTTAAAAAATGCGCATTTCCTCTATGCAACTGAGATCAAATCGCCCCCAAATAAAAAATACGACTACAAAAAAATAAATTGTAGAAAAAAGTGTAAAGAAGGGCAGGATTTTAAAATTTGACACATTTTTTTAATATTTACACCATATTTACAGAGTGCTTTTTATTTTTCTGAGCAGCTTTTATCTGTCACCTTGAGAATGTATCGTTGAATTGGACAAAATGTACAAAATATATACAAACTTTTTTATTTTTTTGTATATTTATTAATTATTTACAACTTAATGTATAATTCAGTCGTTACTTAACGTCCTGTTCATAATTTTGAAAGATTTCCGTAACAAATGCGTTTCATAAACAAAGGTTTTTAACCGTCCATAAAATAAAAAAAAATGCCTCCAACAATTTTCTTATATACACATATATAACACCATAAAAAACACTTTTTATAAAAGTCTTCTTTTAGAGTCCTCACATCTTGAAAACAAAAAATGCTTGAAATTTCAAAGCTAAAAAATAATCGTGATATTTACATAATGAACAGATTTTATTTAGATATGAAAAAGTAACAGATAAAAATAGCACCACTAGTTCAAGGTGTTCTTTGGTTCCGTGGGCTACGATTCGCCGTTTTCTTCTTTTTTGACCGCAGTCACTCCACTCGATTTGGCCGCTTCTTCGAGGACTGAAAGCGAGTCTTTTACGGCGTGGTACATGATGTTTTTGATTTGAAGTTTATCTTCGTGGTTCGTATGGGTTTCTGAAAGATCTCTGAATTCCTGAGTCAAATGAAAACAATGCGAGACGTTTTCAGGCGAAACGAAGTCTTCGGCCACTTTTATGCAGTTGTGGAGATTTCTCACCTGAAGAAAAAGAAAGAAAAAAATTAAATTTTATCGAAAGAATGCTCCAGGGTCGGATAGGTAAAATTTACCGGCTTGAAAGGAACAAAATCTAGTTAAAAAGGCCCTTCATGTTCAAAAATCAAGCTAAAAAGGGCCTTTTTCATAGCAAAGGGGCAAAATCTAGTTGATAGAACCTCCAAGTGTCCAAAAAAGGGTCAAAAATCAAGCTGAAAAGGGCCTTTTTCATAGCAAAGGGGCAAAATCTAGTTGATAGAACCTCCAAGTGTCCAAAAAGGGTCAAAAATCAAGCCTTTTGCTCAAAAGGGGCCTAAAAATAAAATTCATAGCAAAAGGGAACAAAATCTAGTAAGGACCCCCAAGTGTCCAAAAAAGGGTCAAAAATCAAGCTAAAAAGGGCCTTTTTCAAGCAAAGAACAAATAGTTAAAAGGGCCCCTAGTGTCCCAAAAAGGGTCAAAAATCAAGCTAAAAAGGGCCTTTTCATAGCAAAGGGACAAAATCTAGTTAAAAGGGCCCCTAGTGTCCAAAAAAGGGTCAAAAATCAAGCTAAAAAGGGGCCTTTTTCAAAGCAAAGGAACAAAATCTTGTTAAAAGGGCCCCTAGTGTCCCAAAAAGGGTCAAAAATCAAGCTAAAAAGGGCCTTTTTCAAAGCCAAACAAAATCTAATTAAAAGGGCCCCTAGTGTCCAAAAAAGGTAGAAAATCAAGCTAAAAAGGGCCTTTTTCATAGCAAAGGAACCAAATCTAGCTAAAAGGGCACCTAGTGTCCAAAAAGGGTCAAAAATCAAGCTAAAAAGGGTCTTTTCATGGCAAAGGGACAAAATCTAGTTAAAAGAACCCTTAGTGTCTAAAAAGTGTCAAAAATCAAGCTAAAAATTGTTTTTTTCATAGGAAAGGAACAAAATCTAGTTAAAAGGATCCTTAATGTCCAAAAAGGATCAAAAATCAAGCTAAAAAAGGTTTTCATAACAATTAAAACAAAATCTAGTTAAAAGAGTCCCTAAGAGTCCAAAAAGGATCAAAATTCAAGAGATTCCTTTATAGTCATTAAAGAACATAATCCAGTAAAAAAGGGCCCATAGTGTCTGAAAAGGGTAAAAAATCAAGCTAAAAAGGGCCTTTTCCATAGCAAGGGAACAAAATCTAGTTAAAAGGGCCCCTAGTGTCCAAAAAAGGTAGAAAATCAAGCTAAAAAGGGCCTTTTTCATAGCATAGGAACCAAATCTAGCTAAAAGGGCACCCAGTGTCCATAAAGGGTCAAAAATCAAGCTAAAAAGGGGCCTTTTTCATAGCAAAGGAACAAAATCTTGTTAAAGGGGCCTTTTCATAGCAAAGGGACAAAATCTAGTTAAAAGGACCCTTAATGTCCAAAAAAAGGTAGAAAATCAAGCTAAAAACTGCCTTTTTCATAGCAAAGGAACAAAATCTAGTTAAAAGGACACTTAGTGTCCAAAAAGGATCAAAAATCAAGCTAAAAAAGGGTTTTTTTTTCATAACAATGAAACAAAATCTAGTTAAAAGGGTCCCTAAGAGTCCAAAAAGGATCAAAATTTCAAGATTCCTCTAGTGTCATTAAGGAACAAAATCTAGTAAAAAAGGGCCCATAGTGTCCAAAAAGGATCAAAAATCAAGCTAAAAAAGGGTTTTTTCATAACAATGAAACAAAATCTAGTTAATAAGGGCCCCTAAGAGTCCAAAAAGGATCAAAATTCAAGAGATTCCTCTACAGTAATTAAAGAACATAATCCAGTAAAAAAGGGCCCATAGTGTCCGAAAATGGTAAAAAATCAAGCTAAAAAGCAATTGGAGCAATAAAAAAGAAACTCACTTGGTGAGGAGCTCCAGCAGGTACAAAAACAGCGTCACCAAGACATTGGACTATGGCGTAACCTTCGACTTTGTATTCTTTGTACAAACGCTCCCTTAGACTAGCATCTAAATACCAACTCTGATCATGGATTGGATCGTGGTGTGGCTCCAGTCGGTTACCTCTCTCCAAAGAAACCTATGAAAAAACCATGAGATTTGCTATTCATTGACGATTCCTCGGTCAAAAAGGTGGATGCTTACTTTGTTAAGAAGGTCGCGGATTTTGTCAGAATCCCTGGCCTGATAAATATGCCAAAGAGCACCCGGAAGTTGATTCTTTTCTCTGACTCTTCGCCTCGTGAGAAGATCGCACCCAGCTTCGTCAATCGCGCGATAAACTTCTGCTTAAAAATTAAATTAAATAAGAGCTTAAAGGGGCACAAAACAAACAAACTACCTTTGCAACTTTGTTCTTGATCGGCGTCGGTGGGAATGCCGACATAAACCATGACATTGACAGCATCTGATATGTCAAGATGAAGGTTGGTCGTTCCAGCCGTAGGGTGCGCAGCAGAACCGTATGCCGTGTACATTTTTGGCCCCAAATCAGGTCTGACAAAACAATCAGGCAATCTTGACGCCAAGTTAAGTCTTCCTGTTCGGTTCGTGTACTCTGACATCGGTAAAACTTTCATAAGGTCGTTGAATCTAAAAAGAATATTAGATTTTGATTTTTTTGTTTTTTCTTTGTGTTACCTTGAAGGGAGCATTTCGGCAAAATCTTCGCCCGGAGGCCAGTCTTTTAGTTTAAGAATCATCGGGTTGTTCTTATCGTCTTTCAGTCTCTTGGCGATGCATTCGAAACCGTCCCAGAACTTCTTCATAAGCTGGTTGGGGACCGTACTTCCTGTTATGCAATTAATGAGATCATTTTTGGTCTCCCCGAAGTCTTTCGAGAACGATTCCGGCGACCAGAGACTCGAGTCGAGATGTTTCGTCACATCGGAGACCAACACTGGCTGCCCTCTTTTCCATTGATCCTAAAAAACCACGATAAAATATGAACAAAAAGAATGGATCATGACTTACTTGAAAGGCGGCGTAATTTCCAGGGTTTGTCGAATCGAGAAGCCTCAAAAGGGTTCCACAGCAGAGCCACATGTGAGGCACATCAGGATAAAGGCTTTTACTTTCGGTCATGGTCATTATCCTGACATGAAGACTCGGATCAACAAGATTCCCATTTGGGCCTCCAACACGTTTGAACTTTCTCACAAAATGTTTCAGTTCGCTCCCTTCTTTCGCAACTTGATGTTCGATAACAGTCGAGATGACTTGATCGAGGGTTTCGAGCTGGCTTTTCGCTGGCGAAGGTGCTCTTGAGCCATTGCTTTTCCCGGACGGACGAATCAGAAGTTCCCTTAATGTTGAATAGTTGCTATCTTTGTCGTCATCAGATGTAAACTCGTTTTCCTCTTTGATCTAAAATGATGTTTAATTAAGGAATTTGATTTAATGATGATTACCTCAGTTGTTTTTTTATCTTCAGAAAGTGCGACATCTGCCAACCATGAAAGAGTCGAATTGTCATCTGACTTATCTTCTTTTTTGACTCCATCGCCATTTATTTCTTTTTTCTTGGCTGGTTTCAACTCCTAAATCAACGTTATTACAATTTTTGATTTTGTAATCAAATATTACTTTAGCTATTCCGTTGGCGATTCCTTCAAAGTACTCGCATTGACATTGGTGGCCCCAAGCTTGTCGCATCGCATGCACTTTTTGGCCGAGAACATTCAAGGAGTCGCCGGCGATGATTTGAGTGAGCATGAGTTTTTCTTGTTCGTGGGCTTGGCGATTGGTGCAGAGGAGCCACGAGAGGTCATCTCGGTCCCGCCCGCTTTCGCCCCATGTTTTTATCGTACCATTTTTCCTTCCCTAAAAATAAAAAAAAGTTAGAAAATTGTTAAGATACAATAATTTGATGGAATTTTTTTTGAAAATCAGATTCGGGATAATTAAATTTCATGGAGAAATTCAAGAAAAAAAATGTCATCAAGATCAGAATTGGACAAAAAGCAATAAAAGAAGGCTTACTTTGTAACAATCTATGCAGACGACGAACCCACATTTTCCGCAAGCCCAATGAAAGTTAAAAAGTGTAGTTTCGCACACGTCGCACATTTCTCTGACACCCATAACCACGTTTTTCCAAGCTATTGTTTTATCTAAAAAAAGAAATTGTGGTAAAAAGGATAAAATAATTGAATAAATGATTACCATCAGACATGTGAATTGAGATGGCTTCTTTTTCTTGTTGGAGGAGATCGCAAAATTGATCGCCGACTTGAGCAAGTAGGAACTTTGACATATCGACGTTGAGACCGAGTGGGGCGGCACCTTCAGACGGGAGCCATAACTTCAAGTCTTCCTGTTGTTTTCCAAAAATAAAATTGGTTGAAAAATTTGTATAAAAACCTATTTCAAACATTTATAAGATACGGAAATATTGTTACTGATTACTGGAGGATCCCAGTAAGCGTAATCAAGAAAAGATTTAAATTAGTAAGGTTGTGGTAGTGTAAACGAATTATTCGTACCTGTGAAGCGTCCCTGTGAGGGTCGGAGAATCCGGCGATGGCGAGTTGCCCATTTTTGGTGTACCTCAATCTTCTGAAGGCGTAGAACCTGCAGAAGATGTTGGGCATGTTCTTGTTTCGTTGGTTGGGCGTCCATCGGCATTCTCGACACTTTGCTAGTTTAGGGGCGACTTCGAAGCAGGGGCCGTCTTGAAGGAAGCTTTCGCCTGTTTTCTTGAGCTGCCCGATGCTCGGTTTGGAGATGACATCACGTTGTGGTGTCGACGACTCGTCATCTTTGTTCTTTTTCCGCGACTCCTCCTCATTTCCGTTTTTTGACTGGGTCTTAGGTCTTCTTCCACGTTTTTTACCACCTTCTTTGGTTTTTTCTTCTTTTTTCTTACTCCCTGTGCTATTTGTATCGGATTCTTTATCACTTCCACTTTCTTTGTCGCTTTCTGTGCTTGAAACACTCGTCTTCTTCCTTTTGGCTTCTTCCGGAATCGTTTTTCGGACGCCTTTCTTCCGTTTTACTTTAGGTGGGACTCTTTTCTGAGGAGTTGTTTTCCTCTCGGGGTCAGAACTTGAAGAATCGTCACCTTCAGGGGCTTTGTTGACATGTCCATTTAATTCTTTTGCTCCTTTTCGGTTTACCTTGGGCTTTTTACCTAAGGATATTGAATTCACCGCCATTGAGCCGATACTGTGCAATGAGTTCACAACACCATCACTTTTTTTAATTGGAACACTAGGGGTGACAGGCATGGGGAGAGTCACACAAGTACCACTTCCTTTCACATCACTTGAGTTTTCAGTCGTGTCTTCACCTGAATGTCTCTGTAACCAGGCTTTTTTGAGCTTATGAACGGGGTAAGATGGTCGAGGTGAGCTTGACTTTTCCGGTTCGGTCGGTTTTGTAGGAGTTTGAGGTCGGTCTTGTTGGAGAGAAGTGTTGAGTACGGTTGTTATCGTGGTCGCTGCTGTCGCCAACAATGGACTCGCTTCACTCACTCTTGCCAAAACCGGCTCTTCTTCAGTCTTAACCTTTTTGACTTCTAAATCCTCGAGGGGTTCATCCGCTTTCCTCTTTGGGGATTGAGGTTCTTCTTTCACTCCGAGATCAAGGGGTTGCGTTTGAGGGGGCGATGACGGAGGGCCGGGTTTTAAGTTGAGGACACCAGGGGCGGGAGGGTATGTCTTGGTCGTGTGCGCCGCCGGTGGAGGAGGAAGTCCAGAACCTTGAACGCCTTGGTGCGGAGGTGGGAGATTGTGTTGTGAAAGCTGTTGGTATGGCGAAGGAGTTAAAGCTTTCGGGACGACTTCATTCCTCATAGGCCTCGAAGGTTTATTGTACGTTATGCTCGGGCTGCTCACTCTAGGCTTAGGTGGAGTAGTCGGAGGAGCATAATGCACAGCTGCTGAAGGATACGGGTATGAATTCACTGTAGCTGATTTACTATACGTCGTTGAAATAGGAGGACTCGGATGAGGATGAAGATGAGGTGAAGGAGGATGATGTGGTGACTGACGATGTTGAGTATGAGGCGACTGGCGATGCTGAGGATGCGGTGATTGCCTTTGCTGATGCGGCGACTGTCTTTGCTGTGGATGCGGAGACAACAACTGCGGACTTCTATGCATATGAACTTTTGATATACTCGCCAAATTTTGACTATCATAATGCGGGCTAGGCGAAGGTTGAGAAAGATGATGAGGAGACTGCGAAGGACTTCTATATTCAAACGGAGATTTCGCAGCCGGCGGTAGATATTCCGCTCTGATTTTAGGACTCGGCGAGTGTATTTTGTCCAAACCAGGCGACTTATCATTTTTCACTATCACAGAGCTTTTGAGGTCACTCATCAACGGAGGGGGGTTAGGAAGCTCGACTTGCTTCATGTCTTTCTTGTCGTAATGGAGGTAACTCATGGGTTGATATAGCGGTAAATTGAAACGATTGAAGTTAGGCTCCGCTTTGGGAAGTGCGGTGTGCGCTTGGGGCTTTTCCGGCATTTGCTTCATTCCCCTGTGCGCAGGCGGAGGGTAGTCAGTTTTACTCGACGTATTCACCCGAACAGGTGGCTGCTGATAGTAGCGATCTCTTGCCATCCGCTCGGCAATTATTCTCTGTTCATGAGCAGCAGCCGCAGCAGCAGCAGCATTATGAGCTTGCTGATGCTGTTGATGATGCTGGACTTGCTGCTTTCGCTCCTCTTCTGCTCTGCTTCCAGGAGGAACTGGTAGACTATTAATCCAACCCATGCTGTTTCTCTGAAAACAAAAAAAGTTTATTATTAGGATGATAACAACTTTGTCCTACTACTATGTCTAATGTCTAATGTTTGTGCAGATACCTCCTCTCCATATTCTTCTTCTGTAATTTTCGAGTCAATTTTCATGATTAAAATTGGACAAAACGAAGAAGAATGAAGAGTACAGCACAAATCACCTGTTTTTAGAGTGACGAATTTTAACTTAGGTAGCATTTTAGCTTTCCGGAAAAAGGAAAACGTACAACCTGGATTAATCCAAGGCATTGTTCCGATATCATATTTTAAGAGGTATTTCCTTAAGCCTTAAGAGGCTTAATAGAAGAGGGTTAGCGCCTTCACTATACCTGAGAGATTTAAAAGACCCGAAAGCAATTTGGCAGCTAAGCCTGTCCCAGATTAGGGAAATTCGACCAAAAACAGGTAGAACAGAGGTTAATCGTTTTTGAGGATCCTTCCAGGAACCAAAGTCGGTCGATAAGACTTATACCTCGGCAAGCCCAAATTAACGATGGTTTTCCCAGAAAGTACGGGAAAAAATACTAAAGAGGCGACTTAAAACGGTTGCTCTAGAAACGTGGCCTATAGCCTTGTAGATACGAGTACGTGTAGCAAGTGATATGATATGCCTAGCAAGATCGAGGTGCTATTCTCGAGGATAACACGAATGAACTTGTAGTTTGTAGTGAAGTAACTTCAATATATATAGACTCTATATTCAATACCATATAGCTAGCAGTCATTATTTAAATCAATTCCATCATTTTTGGACCCTGTTTTTCATGTACCCTAACGTGCTTCCATAATTTGCGTCAACAATTTTAAAATGCAGTTACAAAATTTTTAGGGAAAAACAAACAAAAGACAATGAATTTTGCTCTTTAAATACCGGAAGTTATGCAACAAAAATTGCAATGATTTTGAAAAGATTTACGAGTGAATAAAAAATGGGGAATAGAAAAGAGGAAAAGAAAGAAAAATAAAAGGAGTACGGAGTAGGGAAGGGCTTTTTTTTTTTTCTATCTGTCCGGGGGTTTCCCCTTTTATAATCCAGGTAACAGGTTTCGGCCTTCAGGCGAGCACAATGTGGGAGAGAGGGGCTTCTCGGTCCCTCTATAGGGCGCTTTTCAAAAAAATCTATTGTTAAAAACGAGTGGAAAGACCTCATTAGATTCACCACTGTTTACTTTTTCCCCCCTCGCCCCCTTCATTTTAATCCCAACTCGAAAAACCAGTCGTTTTTGGCACGTTGTGGGTGTGACTATGTTTAATTAGATGGGCTGCTTTTGAAGGGGAAAAAAAAATTCTCAAGGACGACTTATTTGATAAAAAATTCTTCTCGCCTGTCTCTTGTTTTTTCTAAAAAGACTTGGATTCCGTTTCTTAAATGTCAATCCCACCATTTCCGTGAAGGAATATACGGAACCTGCCAAGAACAGGTCTTAAAAGGTCGCGTTGTCGTGTTACGAATAGAAAATTTTAAAGAGAAATGACAACTATATTTGCAGCCCTGAAAATACTAAATAGGCAAACCTATGGGAAATTGTATGAAAGGGAATTAAAACAAAAGCCATCCATTCGGAAGCATCGAAGAGCGAATATTCAATAGGATATTCGACCTCTGGCCAAGGATTCAGACTATTATAATCTGGGCTTAACACGAATTTGCAAAGGATTATTTCCCAGTATTTCAACGGGAAGATGGGAATTTCCGGCGTGGGTTTTCAGTATTCGATTCCAATAAATGAGCGTAAAGGGATCGAAAGCAGACGGCAGACTGGATGTGACCTTGAACTCTCCCTGTCTTGATTAGAAACCATAAATCTTAATTTTAAAAACGTTATTTTCTTGGAAGACCAATAAAAGCGACCTGAAAAGTCCCACGCCCGTTTCACATCGTCTGAATTCCCTCTTGTAAATTATTCATGGCGATAAAAGATTCGAAGGGGGGGGGGAATTTTAAGCCTAAAAATAAAACGATTTTCAAATAAAGACGAAATTGTTTGTCTTTTATTGTTTTCCAATCATCGATTAAAATCAAAAGGACTAAGCCGTGAGCTGTCAAGGTGACTCATCGACATGCAAAATAAAACGCAAAATGAAAGAAAAAAATTATGACTCAACAAAATTAGAAATGGATCGAGCTTTTTGATGACACGAATGATGAGACATACAATTTTTAATTGAATAGGCATTTTTAATATAAAACGTCGCAATTCTGCCACTTTTCTCGAAAGTCTCCAACAGACCATGAAGTTGTCTTTTCGTCGTAATTCCTAACTATAACTTTTTGAACGCTTGGACGCTTGGATGTGTACGGATGATGTCAATGTTTGGTTTTTCCTTATTGGATTCGCTATTTTGCATATTTAAGTGATGATAATTGAACTAGTTCTGAAATAGGACCATTTTTTGACTGGTAGAATCCAATAAAACGGGAATGAATCCATATTTACTAAAATTTCGGTAACTTTAGGTGGTTTTTACTCGATTATGCAAAGGTTTACAGCCTCTAAAAGGGAGGTGGTATTCCCATGTTATTAAAACGAATCTTTTTTTTTTCTGTCTCTCTCATTTTTTTGTTGTTCTTCCAATACCTGGGATGGGGTCAGGTGGCCCCCGGAATGCCAGATGTTTACGAGGGTGAGCCCGTCCTTGGAAAGCCCCCGGGTTCTGTTTAATACGTTTTCAGGGAGAAGTCGTCCCCTCAGCAAACATTGCAACATCGATTTTCACCACCCTCATAACTCCCAACCCCTTTTTTCCCCAGTTCAAACTTTTCCGGAAAGCATTAAAACCGTCATAAAATCCTTAACTTTCGCTCGTAAAAATCGTGAAATCGACCTGGTTTAAATTAGTTAAAAAAATAGGGTGTGGTATTTACCTTGGTTTGGGCGAGCCTGAGAGATTCTTCGAAGTGCTTATGTACTTGAAGTTCGGCGTTTTGTTTTTCTCTTTCTTGCCTGTCCCTTTCCTGCCTCTGTTTAGCTTCTGCGGCCCTTTCTTTCTCCTTTTGCTTCTCTATTTCTCGTACTTCCTGCTCCCTTTGCCTCTCCCTAATACAAAGAACAAAGAAGTTGATTAGCACGGCACACACGTCACGAAAAATTCTTACGCGTAATGAGGGCTTAAAAGATTCTCCACCATAAACATTATTCAAACGTACAGTTCTCCATGGGAAGACGGGTCACAAACTGAGGGCTCAGCTCCCTCCCGTTCCCCGGCACAACCCTCACCCACTCGCCCAAGATGGCGCTACCAAAGGTGGGGAGACTATTTTTATTCTACTACCTGCATGGAATACCATTCGACCGGTTTTTTTCCTTCCCCGCCCCGTCATTCCTTTCTTCTTCTTTTTTTTTGTCATGTCGCCCAAGTTACACTGACCCGTCTGATTCATCTCCTTTTATTCCTATCGATAATGACCTTACTCTGTCCTCCCACATACAAAATCACGACTTTCCCCTCTCAATTCGAGGAAACTTCTCGATTAAATTATCCCATCCCGGAATCCTTTTGGCAACAAAGGAACGGTACCAGGAATCGCTTAAGAGGGTCTGCATCCTAAACACTCACCAATTAAATCTTAAAAACTGGGCCGATAGCTAAAGACCGTTTACTATTAAATTAAAGAAGCCCCATAACATAACAAACCGTCAAATGGCTCGTTCTAGAAAAAGAAAATTAAAAAATTAGTGGAAACAGCCTTCAAATTCTAATAGCAAAGTAATTAAAAACTTCAAAGGAAGGGAAATTCTTTCTCAACGTTTAAAATCGCCTTAATTTTAGTACATAATCTGAAATCCTTTTATCTTTTTTTTATAGAACGAATCCGGAAATTTATTAATTATATTCCGAATGAAACATAATTCAACCAAGATCGGAGTGTTCTGAAGACACAAGTCGGGTCATCTTTGCCATTGGGTATCAGGTTTGCCATATTGGGCTCAATTTGCGATAAATCGCCCAAACTAGAATCACTTTGAAAAGCTAATTTATCCAGTTCTCAGGTTTTCCTAATCGCGATGAATCGCCCAAATTGGCAAAATTGTTGGGTAACATCGAAAAATCGAAGTTTCAATATGGCTAAAAAAGTAGAAATTTTTCAGATTCTTAAATAACCACAAAGAAATTACCGGAAAAAATTAATGGTTATGTCCCCTCATTTCCTCAGATCAAACCGCAATGCACATGCACGCAATCCTCGGAAAACAATGAAGCACACGCGTACAAAAAGGGGGTCTTGACCATAGAGGGGGGCATGAACATCTGTCAGCCCGCATCCTTTTGAGAAATAAAAAAACTCAAAGGGATGTAATAACGCAGAAAGACTTATTATGGCAGATGCAATCCATTCAAGGTAAACATTCTTTCAAGATCTTTTTTAAAATCTTTGACCCCGGATAACCTTTGCGTTCAAGGCCAAAAGATTTAAGAAACTACATTTAATTGCCTTCTCATTTTTTCCAAAACATTCGAGGCAATAAAAATCTTGTCGAAGATTGCCCATAATGAAAGTCGAAACTTGAATAAATTTTTAGACGGGTTTAATTTGGCGTATAAACTAGAAGGGGGCCCTCGAGGGACCGTTGCCAAGGGCGGAAGGCCAACTAGGAAACCCAAACACTAAAAAATCCAATTTTAGCTCTATCTCTAGTTTCTTATTAACAAGATCGCCTTTTTTCTTTCTTTCTAAACGGTTTTTATCACCGGTCAAATATTGACCTTTTTGTCCATCCCATACGATAATTCATAAGTTGTTTACAGTACGAATTCCAAATCTTTTAATTTTAAAAATAAATCGAACAAAAAATTACAGACTCGTTGAGATAACGTTGAAAAAAAGAAGGAAAACGGGTTATTTTGTAGATCTTATCAATTGAATAAATAATTCAATAGGAATTTCATAATATCCGTTTAGTTATTCGAGTCGTAAATTGCATTCAGATTAAATAAAAAGGAATGGACACGGTCAGAGCCTGCGAGCTTGATAACCCTGACTAAATCCAAGAACCTTCCGACTTTTTCAACTTTTTTTGTTTTAATAGTATTTTAGAGGCTCCAGAAGCACATAAACACATAATTAGACGTTAAATTTTGATAGACTTTAAACTAAGCGAAAACTGTGTAATCTCCATGCGATTCCCTATACCTCTGGGACCCCACCAATGGACCCAGTCAGTTGTCAGGTTATGAATCTCTGAACGCCCCTATAACCGCAAAAACAAGGTCAAACTTTTTTTTTAAATTAATTCCTCCTCCTCGATACGTTTTCAGATTTGAAAAATAGGATCAAAATTTGAAAACATAATTCTTTTATTCGCTGAGTATTTCTAAAAATATTTTTATACCTAACTATGCGAATTTTCACTTTACCTAATTATAAATGCAACGTTTTATTTATTAAAGAAGGTTGAAAACAGGTTGTTTTGTAATTTTAATGAGATTATTTTCCAAATAGAGCTACCTTTTTTGAAACAAACAAGAGGATTAGAGGGGATTTTGTTTTTTAAACAAATGAATCTTCACATATTAAAGCTAAAAATAATTTTTTTTAATGTTCGCATATTGCGTAATAAAAAAAAAAGCGTCTGACCTTTCGTTAAAATTTTAAGAGGGGAATGTTATCTTCATTCACTGGAAATAAAAGAGGGCGATAAATAAAATGATCCCACATGTCTAGATAAGAGAAAAAAATTTTTTTTTGTTATGTTTGCACTGTTTTAATTTGCACTGAGTAATCACTTGAGTCGCAATTTCCTGAAGAGGGGAAAAAAGTGTCAATTTGTTCTTTTTTATATTATTTTCCCAGGGTTCCAGGTTGGTTTTTGTGAAGGTGAGAAAGATTGAAAAATCGGGTTCATTGAATTGAAGGTTTTATTGTTGGAAGTGGTTTCGAAGGGGGGGAAGAAGGCGCTCCGTGGCTTGTCAACCTTGAAAATCTAAACGAGGGGAAATCAGGCATGGCAGCCCGACGAAACCGGGTCTCGCCTTTGTAAAAATTTAAAAGTCGTCTCCCTTCAGAAAGAAACTAATCAGTCGAAGTTTGAGGGCCGACAAATTGGAAAAAAAAACCACTTATCTTCAACATGAGGAGATAATGGATTATAAAAGCACATAAAAATGCAAAAGAAAAATATCTTCGAAAAGGTCATCCAATCGAACATTTTTTTCTAATCTTCCACGAAACGTGAAAGCCGATTCGTGATGCTGGTGAATTTTTATCTTCGATTGATAGAAAGCTAGGATTATGAAAGACGTTTTTAGATTGATTGCTGGCAAGCGAAATAAGACAAAATAGGACCATGCGGCCATGGCACCGTCATGCCTCAATCCCCTGAGTTACATGGGATAACAAATCAGGGGGACATTCAATCAAAAAAATGTCGTCAGCCTACCCTATCTATGACCGGTATAATAGAATTTTAGACCCATTGTGGGATTCGACCTAGTTTAAATTTACCACGAGGCGTAAAAAAGGTGGGGGCATAAAAACCAACTATTCTGAGAATGGCGTAGGTCATTGACTACAATTAAGTCGACCTCTTAACAGCCAAAGAACGAAATAAGAGAAGAAAAAACGTTTTCTCGTCTACGTCCCTGAATCGAGAAAAAAACAAACTTGTCTTTTATCTACAAGGTTAATTTATCTGTCGACATTTTATGCCGCCTATTATTTCCTCGTTTATTGTCTTTTGTTAATTAAAAATCCCTTTTAAAGTATTGAAGTAATAAAATTTTATTGTTTTCCTACAATTCAAGTTGATTGAAATGTATTGAAGATAAAAGGAATGAAGAGGCCCGGAAAAAAATTGCTTTTTGTGCATTTCAAACGTTTGAGGAATGAGCTAAATTTTTTACTCTGCTGGAAGAAATTCTGAAATTATAGGTCATTGAAACATTGAGAACTGCAGATATTGAATGTTTTGATAATAATTTTTTGCTTGCTCATTACTTGGCATACTTGGGTGACCTCAAAATTTAGTTTATTTTAAGTTTTTTGAGGTGTAAACGATTTTTTATCGTGCGTTGGACAACGATTTTATGGAGAACTCTCAAGGATACAGTTATGCAAGAGCGGATCGGACACGGGTTGACGCGAAAGTCCTTCGCCCGAAGACCACCGTGCAAATCGGTTTCGACTTGCCTAATTCGTGCCCCAATTGGAACAGCCTCCTTTTTTGCGAGATTAAATATTTAAAAAAATTACCTGAGATAATGCTGCTCTCTGATGAGCCTTTCGGCGTCTTCGGAGGGCGGTGCGAGATGTGCTGAAGTCGGCGGAAGCGGGGGGTACCGCTTTCCGGGCCAAAGCTCCGCCGGGAGTTGGGAGTAAAGGGGCGAAGGGATGAGGATTCCCGGAGGTCCTCCCCCGGGATAGCCCTGAGGCGGCTGCGACATTCCACCCTCGCGCCAAACCTGCTGAAAACAAAAATCAAATTTCAATCTATTTTTTCAAACATGGAATTTCCATTGTATGCGGTCTGATGGAAAAGCGAGGAGAAATTTGAATAGGCTTGCGGAAACAATTGATGTCTCACATCAGCGGTTTTATCCCTGATTCGACGTTCCCTGAATTATTTATAACAACAGAGGGAATAGAATCAATTAAAACTACATTATTCAAACTTTTATTTAAAAAAATTATTGTACATTATCAAAAAGACCCTCGAGAATATAAAATATTACTTCCTCGCCAGTCATGAAGAGAAAAAAATTAAAAGCCAAGGGCGAAAAAAAGGAGAGGGGAAAGGACTAAGAGACAGAGCAGAAAAAAAAGGACAATCGCCTTTGTTCAGAAATCTCAGGTGCAACGCCTTGACATGGTAATTCCTTTTGTGAATTCCATAAAAGGTCAGGGCAAAAAGAGATAACGCCCCCCTCCGAGCATTTTTTTCCAGGTCGGCTATATAATTTACAACTTGTCTTGCACACGTCGATAGCAAACCGACTGAAGATAATGGAAAATCAATAGAGCAATAGATTGTGTAAAGGGTAGGGGAAGGGGTTGATTGGAGGTGGAGAGAGCTAAACCCCTATGATCCCGATCCTATGAACCAATTACGTCGTGCAGAACCAAATTTCACCGAAATTCGTGACTCTTTCATTTACATGAGTTTTAGAAAAACTTTTTTCATCGAAGGACACGTCTAAACGTCAATATTTGTTATTTTCATAATAGAAAAACATCATTTCTTCTCGTTTAGTTAAAAAAAAGAAAATTACACGTTTTCCACCGTGACAAATGAACCCACATCCCCCTCGCCCGTAGAAAAAGCCGGAGTCACCGCTAACAATAGGAGAAAACCCAATTTCTGCTCACTCACTTCAGACGTGGTGGGGTGGAGAGGGCACGGAAACGAAACGAGACGAGAAGAGTAATGGAAAATGCTCATTGTTTACCAAAGGTTTGAAAAGTGTCAAAGGAAACTTTTAGGGAAAAAAAAGAGTGACAGGTCGTGAAAAACGATCTTTTCATAAGAGGACAAAAAGGCTCGAGTAGATTTTCGAAGTCAATTATTTTAACGCGACTAATTGCTTTATCCTTAAAAATATCCGTTAGCTTTTTTTTGGTTTATCACTTTCACTCCTATGACCTCGTTACGTGACGCTAAACAAACGCAAAAAATTTCAAGCCTTTTTTTTTTCTTATTCTCAAAAGGACGCCGAAAATTGGGTCGAATACTCGCAATGGCTCCGGACAAAAGGCGTCAGGTATAAGATAGCAGGTAAAAGGAAAATATAATAAACGTTCCTTAACCTCTAAGGTAATAAATCTAAAATTATATAACGGGCCATTGAAAACATCCTATTATCTCGACTTCCACATTATCAAGCACGGTGATTATGAAAATTGCATTGGGAATTTTTTTCGAAAATTCTATTTAATTTTGTTTCCTTTTTACACAATTAAAAAATTCAATTTCTATTCCCATCTGCCATGTTGTCGATAAACGTCGATAACTTCTTTGTTTTCGATAGTTGACAGTCTACAATGTTATCAGTACACGATTGGCCTAAATCCTCAAGGTATCGAAACCTTGAATTTTTATTTCTTCGGTACTACAACGGTCGTAAAGGTGTTAGTTGAATAACGAGATTAAAACCGTAATTTGTATTCCGGGCGAGGAATCATGGGCAAAGGGAAGTGGGCAAAGAAGGGAAGGGAAAGAAGGTTCGTGTAATTCTTTCCGACCTCGTCATAAAACGACCACGTGTCCCGAATAAAAAACATCTCTACTCGCTTATAATTCCTTTTAAATAATGAAAATCTTGATCAAACAGAACAAAAAATTCTCTAAAAATGGAAAACAATTGCATCATTAATTGCAGCGTAATGGGTTTTAATTAATTCGTCGGGCTAGGATAAAAATAAGCTTAACTGGGCGGTTTTTTCTTCTCGTTTTTGTCAGCGAGTTTTTTTTTGCTGTCTGTCAGCATTTAAAATAGTCTATGCATGTATGGGAATTTTTTTCTACGTTCTGAAACGTTTCTTATTTCAACTATTAACATAAAAAAATGAGAATGTACAAACGTGTACAAATCCCAGTGACCTCTGCCTTGTCTGAAAAAACGAGATGGGAATTTACGGTGTAATGAGAAAAGCACGATTCGTCGGGGATTCCGCATTAATCCCTTTCAGGAAACCTCGCGTGACATTCACCACGATATTTTGACCTTTGAAACCCATCAAAAACTTTTAAGGTCATTCCATAAAGCTGATATTTCGGTCTCCCATTCAATAAAAACATCTGCCGGTATTCAAAGAGGTGTTAAATGGACAGGTAGGGAAACTAGGAACCCCTATTGTGGGACCCTCCTTTTTTTTGTGATCCCCCAGGGAGATTTAAACGGAACGTACCTCGGAGATTTTCCTTTGGGTCGGTGGAGGCGTCGTACTCAAAGCGCTCGATCGAGACCCAGAACGCTCATCTCCACTTCCAGCAGACCGCAATGAGCTTACGCCGGAATCCGACCTGTCGTCCCGGAGAAGGCCTCCTCCCGCTGAGTCCTCCATCCTGTAAAACCACAAAAAAATCAACTTCAGTCACGTTTTTTTCCCCTCTCGTAATCGACGATTTTGCAATCACCCGTGATTAATGACCAAACGGAAGAAATTGATCGAGAACTTCCGATAAAAAAAATTCCACCTAATCTCCGGGAAAGCGTGAAAAGAAGGGAAACTCGGTGAAAAGACACTTCAGGGAAAAACATAAAAAAAGAGCTCAGTTTGCCACATTTGAAAATAACCTTGAGTCTGATAGGCTTCGAATGATGGATTTTTTATTCAATTTTGGGCAAAGGAAAGGAAAAATCAGAACATTCATCCATGTAAAACAGTTCTCTGCTACTTATGAGCTTATTTAGACACACTTCTTCAGTTTCAAGGTCACAATCTTTCAATACCATCACAGTTCCCTCACCATAAAAGAAGTCTATTTCGTATAAATCCGTTAAACATTTTTAAGCAACGACACTATTAAAAACTTCACTATTTTTCTAAATTTTCAACCAAAAACTGGAAATCTCTAACACTTATCGTAAAGACTGAATCAAAATTAAACGGGGGAATAACAATAAAATTTTGAAAGCGAAGGGGGAAGAGGAGGAATAAACAAGCGATAAGATAAAGGGAGACGCAGATAATTCAGATAATATTAATTTTCATGGATTTTTTCCCCCCATTCGTGTCCCAAAGTAAACAAGACGAAAATGTTAATTAAATATCGTGAAAAATTATAAGAGCCCACTTCAAAATTTAAATGTTTAATTACGTAATATGGGGTTATATAAGATGAAATCCGTTTATCCAATTTTGAAGATATAAATAGGAGTAGCAGAAAACTGTTCCATCTAGGGAGAAGCATCGATGTCTAAATCGTGATGACCCCAATTAATAATAGTCACGTCTCGTTTTAAAAATAATATTTTCCCCTACTTTACGCCATTTTTCGTCCTTGATCCTTCTGTTCTCCCACGTTGTTTCGGTTCAAGGGCGTCTCTCTTGTGTAAATATAATACGAAATAATTTGCGTTCACAATCGATTATTTTCACTCCGATTGATTATGTTCACGAGTATCAAGGTTTTCGTTGAACAAATGAAAAATGCGCAAATGAATGCATTTTTAAGTCTAATAAATTAGCGACACGGCCAAGTCTGGAGTCCTTGGCATTATTGCAGGGATAAAATAGTCAACACGACGAGGTGATGAATGTGCGAAAGCGTGTTTTTATTCATTAGATTAATTTCTATGAGTAAATTTAAAACTGTGGGCTTTTCTTATTTTCAAAGAAAAATGCGAAATTCACGAATTTTAACGCATAAAAGGAAAATCTCACGCACCTCAAGGGCCCCTTTCAGGCTAATTTCACACCTGGGAACCCATCGAGGAAATCAAAAGTCCATGGGAAATCTCTCATGCGGACATAACCGCTTCAGAATTTTGAAGAAGAACAATAAGTACGAAAAAAAAACAATCGTGAGACGATTTATAATTAACTCGCATTATGAATTATTGACCCGATTTGACTAAAACGGTGAAGAAAGTTCCAAGGTTAGACCTTATGCAACCTTGGCGTTCTCCGAGTTTAACCAGTCCTACTTTCCACCCGCCAAGATAAAATTAAACTTTCTCCAAACCCGAAATCTATAAACAAAAACGATCTTTTTCGAATTCCTGTTTACCAAACAACTTTCCTGTTTGGACTTTTTCATTTGAATTGGTGTTGTTTTTAAAAATAAAGCATTTTTTGTGGAGTAAACAGAGCTATTTAAATTTTTTTCTCTCTCTTTTACTATATGCAATTTAATTGACCTTGAAGCGAAGATTGGCGCCTCAAATATTTGAAATGGGAAAAAACGTGGGCGTCCATAAAGAGTGGAACCGAGCCAAATTTACACACTCAAATAGTCTAGAAAAACAACAAACAATTCCCGAGAAACTACGCTCATTAGAAGGATGGAAACTTTTAAAATATGCAATTGAAGATTATACCTGAATGGCGAAGAAGGAGGCAATGGGCCGTCATCGTCTTCAATACTCGGACTTTTCTCGGCCGTTTCTTCTCTGGTTTCTTCCTTTTCTTCTTGTTTCACTTCACGTTCCTCGACTTTTTCCACTACTTCTTCACGACACACATCACTCACTTGAACATCGAACTTCACTCTATCTTTCTCCTTTTCGACTTTTATCACTTCCTCTTTTTCACCGTCTTCTAATTTCTTTTCCTCTTTCTTGTCCTTCTTCTTCACACGTTGGGCAGTACGTACTTTAAGTCTTTTATCTGAAACAAACAAAAAAATTGGATAAATAACACGAAATTCAAGCTTTTCCGCATAATTCGTGACATGTACGAACGCAGCTGTCTCGTGGTTTTCATAAAAATTCCGGCGGTTGCGGCTCGGTTTCGGTCGGGTACACCGAAGGTTCCGGGTCCCATCCGTGACTCGAAAACGAAAAATCTCGAAACGTGAAACTTTTAATCAAACGGATTTGCGGGGAATCGGCACACAAAATTAGGCAATTAACGGTATAAAAAAGTTCCCAAAATAAAACAGGTCAGCAAAAATCGTCAGAACAGTAATAGCGAAGATACTGGGAATAATTTAGAAGTTTTCGATATTGAAGTTATAAAAATGTTTTATCATTTACGCTCCCGAAATGGGGAAGATCCCCTGGGTCTCATTTGAGCCCTTATCGGAAACCTTGCAAAAAACGTCAGCAGATTTTCCCAACAAATCCTCCCCTATTTTTTCCTCGAATATGCTGACGTTTAATTCGTCGTTGAAAATCGATAGTTTTATCTCTCATTAGAAGGGGTCTGGTTTCTCTCAAGGGCGGTCCTCCCGTCCATTTATATTTCATTTATATCTCTCCCTTCTCTCCCTCTTAAGATATAATTGCCTCGAACGTCCGGTACCGCCATTCCTATGCATTACCTAACCCTCATTAGTATTCCCCCTCGGAATCTCACCCAAATTAGCCTTTTTTTTACTCGCATATTTCGGGAACAAAAAACTGCATTGTAATGACAATGGAATCCTTTCTCTGTGGAGGGCGAAAAATCGCCCCGCTTTCACTCCGCCCACCTATCAAAGATACAGTTTCAAAAGATAAAAAAGGTTGGAGGCGAACCAAAGGGGAAAGACCGGTCCAACAGAAAAAAAAAGACGAACAATCCGGTTTTTTTTACTTGGCCCCAAATAACCGGTCCGGGTCACCTTTTTTGTATTCTGTCTTTTAAATGACGACCCCCTGTCGACACTGTACAAATTTAAATATCTTAGGATTCACACTGAGCTGAGGCACATTTTAATAACCTAAATATTCGCAATAGCGCATGAAAATGAAAAGAATATTTTGACCTTGATTGTCAATATTTTAGCATAACTCCATATTTTAGGCTCAATTTGAATTATTCCTTTCATTTGGTATCTTTTTTAAATTTTATATCTTTATTCCCACAGGAAGTAGTCGTTTCCTAAATAAAAAACAAGATCAAAATACAAATGAACCTTTTTTTTATTATTTTTAAAGAGTGAGCTACTGAATATTAAATAAGAGAAACTCCGCCCTTGATTCGTGCAATATAGAATGCTGAAGGACACCCTCATTTAGTATTCCTTATACGGCCATTTCTGAAAACGGAATTAGACAGAATAAAAAAGGAAAAGAATTTCAATGAGAACGTCCTTGCGAAATAGTTCAACGACATTTTATTTTTAATAAAAATGGAAATTCCGTAATTTTCCCATACGGCAAAATAAAAGTCGAAAATGGTAAAAACATAAGTGGAGGTTAATAATGTGAAGGTGATTAAAATTCCTTGGGTTCATTAGAGCGTGATTATCTTTGACGGGTTTATCTTCGTATCAATAAACCCGGTTAGAACCGGTCGTAAAATGCATTTAAATGAAAACGCAATAAAGAAATTTTCCTGCAGACTTTTTTAGAAAATTTAAAACGATATTTTGCGGAGAAACCTGTTTAGACCGAACGTCCTTGACTCCATTAAGTACAGGTTAGTCAAAATACACGTGGAAGATTTCCACGTGGCCGCCAGACAAATGGTTTAATTATGAGCAGATTCGAAAAGAGCCGAATTATTGGCGGAGAGAGAAAATGTGAGGGAATGGGAGCGAGAACCGAAAAATTACAGGTTTCCGACCGTAGGGTTTCGTAACTATAATTTTCTCGGAATGGCCGTTAACTGCTACATCTGTCCCCCCCAGTCCCCTTCATGTTTTTCGACCTGAAACCTTAAAAATAAGAGGGAAAAAATTATTTTCCAAGGTCGCAATCATACATCCAAAATTAGATTTTTTACGAACAAAGTAGCCGAATCAACACGTGGAATTTTCGACCTCGTTTTATATCGGACCGCATAAAAAAGTGAAAGCATCAACAAAAACCGCCGAAGAATACAAATTATGACCACAAATAAAAATAAAAGGTCCGATTTTTTTTTGTTCACACGATTACGTGGTGGCCTCAATAAAATGAAATACGGTCGCAGTTTACTACCTGTCATTGTGCAACGGCTTATCAATAGCCCTTCCCCCAGCCACCAAAAATGGGTTATTACAGAGGGGGACGATCAAGGTTACAATATGCGTGAACAGTAACGCAAGGCTTTCACGTTCTGCGGGTCATCCAAAAAATTAACGAGGCGCCTTAAATTTTTTACGTTCAAAATTGCAGATCAATAGTCCGAACGAATAAAATAATAAAGAGGAGTTCCCAGGAAAATCATTTTATATTTTCAACGCCCACCATGTAGTGATTTATTGATCAAAACGGACATTAAATGGAAATCGGGATGAATAATTTAATTATTAATAAAACAATCTACATGTTCAGTGAAAAGCATTCAAGTTATCAGTTCTGCGAGAAAACCCACATAGGTAATAAAAAAAATTCCGGAAATAAACAAGAAAGAGAACGAATCGTAAAAAAAGGTGAGTTTAAAGAGGTCGTTGCCCTTTTTTCTACCTGTGTAGATTAACTTATCCGAAATTGCTTCACTCCCCACCCAATATTTTTTCCCCTCACGCTCGCTCTCTTTTTTCCCCCCTCGCTCTTCAATAGTCGGCCCACACACAACCCGAGTCCCACTCTGGGCAAGGAGGCTTTTTACCCGGTGTACTCTCGCATATGTCCTTATCCATTATTCATGAGTCGTTTAGGTGCCATCGTTTAAATAGAAGAAATCGCACGGTCAGTTGCGCAACATTTTTCGGACTTTCTAAATCTTGTCAGTTTCTGGGTCAACTAAACAACCTCGAAAAGAGGACCGGTTGTTTTATTAAAATTAAGATCACGTCTGTCAATTCAGGTCAAGATACAAAAGTGTAAAATAGCGATACTTTTTCAGAGTCATTGCGCAATTTTTAAGTTTAATAACATTTTTTTTCTTAAAGGAAACACTGCTCGAGTGAGTTTCCGTCCGGTGATTAGCATGTTTGAATGGGCAAGTCCCTCGACTGAAACCCGACAAACCGGTCCGCCCATAAAAGGGCTACTCAGCTTATTATTTTATTTATTTCTTTTTCCAATTTGTTTTTATTTCTTCGAAAAGTTAACAGTATCGCCTTTTACGAGAACGTCACGTGGGCCGAAGTTTTCTTTCCCTTCCCGTTATTCTTTTTTTTAAAGCTTTTGCTGACTTGAACGCTGAGTCTAGAAAAAGGGAGTTTCATGTTAAAACCGCTGACCACTTTCATTCAAAGAGAAAATCGAAAGACTAAGCAAGTCGCCGGCAATGAAGACTCATCGCTTTCTCCATGAAAAGGATGAGAGAAAAAAGGTCTAATTTATCGATATTCAAAAATTTAAACAGTGGATAAAACGTCTCGGCCATTAGTTTCCCGGCTGACCTAGTTCGAAACGGAAAAGGGGGGAGATCGGGCCCACAAAGTCGTTACGCATTATCGCTCCCTAGATTTAACTTTTATAGCACCGCATTATAATTTTAACGATTTTTTTAGAACTCAGTTAAACGAGAAGGGAAACGAATCATATTTTAGGCAATAAAAAAATTCAATTCAATAAAAAGCCATCAGAATTAATCCATTTAAGAGGCCATTACAGCATAGATTCTCACAAAATGGGTTCAACGTACAAAAATGGATGGAAGGAAAAAATTCCATTCTGGCTATCCACTTGGCTAAACAGATATTTTTAGAAGATAACATTGTTTTAAATTTTTGGTTTGTGTCCAGCTCTTGTTTTGAAAACAAATGACGCGATATAAACTTATGTCAGACGGAATGGGATCAATTTCTTTTTTTATAATTGGCAACAAAAGGGGGTGCGAAATAAAAAGGAAAAGGGGAATGCAGCTCCCCAGGCTGAATCATCAAGGGGGAAAGCTTTCTCCTTTCGCTAACCAGTTTTACGACAATTTTTATTACGTCGGGCTTCATAAGGCGTTGTAGACCTCTGAGCCCCCTTCCCCATATCACCACGTTTTCAAATCGATTCGCTCTACATGACTGGTTTTTTACCTTAAAAAGCATAAAAAACCGAAACTATTTCTTTCAATTTGGAAATTTTTTGAACCACTTTTTTAGACTTTTTCGAATGGGGGAATTCCAGACATCTATTTCAAGGTTTCCATTTCGAAGAGTTACGTGATGATATCTTCTTTTTCTTCACGTAATTACCCAGTTCTGAAATCGTGTGAACGGAAACCGCTCGTGATCGCTTATTGTTTCACGGTTTTTTTTTTCCTATCCACTTTTGTATATAAACGCTGAACTTGATTTTTCCAAGGTTCTTCTTTTATAAAAGTTGCAAACGCGAGCAAAACGTGGCTTTTGACCTTACCAAGGTCCCTTCGGCTCCTGAATACGCTTTTTAATTCAAGGCCGTGCACAAATACGTGACGAGTCACAAGTTTTATGTTGTTTGCCGCGATTTTTAAGGCGTGTCTTTTACAATGCGGAAACCTTGATATCTTATCTTCACTTTCAGATATTTTTTCAAAAAATATATTATTTCAAGGCTTAGTTAATGAGTTACGGGGAATCTTCAAGTTTATTACTGACCTCGGCAAAGGCTTAGAAATCTTGTAATTTTTTGCAGGACAAGATCGAACATCTTCAAGGTTGGCAGAACCATTACCCGTGAAGAATCTTTTTCCCCCCTTTTCTTTTTTTTTAACCGTGCAATTGGTTACGCTCCAGTCAATCCAAAAAAAATTATACAAAAAAATGACCTACTTTATTCAAGCGTGTCCAGTTTGGGTGCTTATTGGAAAATAAGAGTATGATAAAAATTCGTTTAGGTTATATCGTTTTTAGGCTTTCTTTTGTGTTCGGTTACAAAAGGTTTAGGTATTGAAAAGGTCGAAGTTATCGACAAGGAGGGGAAAAAGAAGCGTCTAACGGGGATTTCTCCCACCAGCCGAGGCCATAGAACGTCTCGGTGAGTTTTAAAACTTGTTATTCTTCACATGTTAAAGAAAAAAAATGTATTTAGGACAAGTAGTTGATGAAAATTCGAAGTTTCCTTATGTCGTTCTTATAGTAACGTTACTGAGAAATTCGTCGGTAAAATTATGCAGCGGCGTCATCGCGAATCCAAATAATGTTTTGACCGCCGCTCATTGTTTTATTGGCTCCCGCGATGAAGCATTTTACGAAAAAGATGTTAAAGTGTCGCTGTATAAAAATAAGATGAAATTGGAGCCTTTGAAAGTTTTGAAGGTCTACGTACATCCGTTTTATATGCCGGGATTCGAAAACGATATTGCGGTTGTGCGAATTGAAGAGATGATGTCGAATTATCCACGTTTGGGGGAAGAAAGCGATTATAAGAGAGACGACTGCATTTTGACAGGTTTTGGCCTTCGCTTTCCGGATGGTTTACGTGCACGCGTTTTACTCGCGTTTTTACACAAAATTAAGCTTACGGAAACAGACTGCGGGCATTTGACAGAAAGAATGAATCACGTCCTATGCCTTATCGTCGCTCAAGGAGACCCGAGTCCATGCGTCGGCGACTCAGGAGGACCTATCCTTTGCGGCGGTAAAATCCTTGGAATCCTTTCGCGTGGACTGACCATAGGCGAAGGCTGCGGAACTGTCGCGTTTGCGGTAATGATCTACGAGAAGGTCGTCTCCCATCGCCTTTGGATCTCTCGCATCTTCAACGACACCACCGTCGCATCATCCTCAATCAAAATTCAAACACTCCTTTCCAATCTTGTCCTCTCCCAAATAGTAAAATTTTCAATAAACTAAAAGATCATATGGATTTTGTAATTTCACAAAACGTGACATTTTTGTTCCTTTTTCGACCAGATTTATCACTCTTGCGTAAATATGTTAATTTATTTAGAAGGTACGACCTAAAACGATTTTTATCCACGCGTTAATAAATAAACATTCGGCATCATAATGAGAATAACGGTCGTGTTATTTAATTATTCATTTTTTATGTGCATATGAAAAACGTGCCAATTGCTAACTTAAAGAAATATGAACTATTTTCCATTTTGAGTAAACAAAAAGGATGGAAAAAGGACGAAATCGTACACGTTTTGATAAAGACCACCTGTCTGATCCAAAGAAAAAGGTAGGGGGCATGAATAATGCAAGAAGTGAAGGAAATTTATGTCCCTATATATTCCTTAGGCCTTTCCCAGTCAGGAAAGCGATAACAGATAATACCCGCTTTAAAAATAGAATGAAAAATTATCACAAGGACGAAATAAGTGACAAAAAGTTGGTTCGTTCAACCTGGATGTCCTTGCATTTTTTTTTCCAAGGAAACACCAGGTGTACAGACAGATGTTTAATTACCATCTTGGTAAAAACTTTTTTTTTTTTTCTTTCAATCCAATTCAAGAGACTCGTGCCCATAAAACATGGCTTCCAATCACTGATTAATTTTTTATGAGTTTCCCTTATGGACATAAACTTAAAAGAACAGGTGAAGCTTATATAATTGAATAAAGGACAGGCCTTGAAGCAAAAAAAAGAGAGGATTTCTGAGAATCTTTTTTTATCGAAAGATTTCAATTATCACGGACGCATAAATTGTGGCCAACGAAGTATTTTGTGAAACTTTTTGTTCTTTTTTATGATCTTAACTTTAACAGTTTAACTTTGAGGGCGTACACGGTTAAAATGTAAATTTTATGCGGATGCCCTTAGTCCGGAATTATGAGTCTCCGCTTCGTGATCTATGCTAATGCCTTCCTCGGCCTTTACGAGGTAAAAATAAAGAAGTCTATAAAAAATTAAAGGAAAAAAGCGACGCCCCCGGTTTGAAACGGAGTCGACTTCCTGACGAGATTCGATCCAGCCTTGGGGCCTTGTTAACGGACCCCGAAACCAGATTAAACCAAACTATTAAACAAGATAATCTCAGTCAAGTTTGCTCCCCCATTGTTTCACCCTTTTTCCATAATTTGAGCTCTTAATATTACATCGAAGATGCTTTTTTAATAGAAAACAGTTCAACTCAAAAGGTCAAAACAATTAAAAAAATATTTCTCTTCAAACTTCACAACTTCTAAATATATCTGGATCATAAATCAATAGGATTTCTTGATCTATATAAAATGATACAGAAGAACCATGACATCGGTTTTCAGAAGAGTGCAGTTTACGTAACTTTATATAATCTCGAGGGGAACTTTAGAGAAAGTCTACAGAAAAAATTTCCCATTTTGTCTTTTTAAGGTCATTAAACGAAAAATTGTGCACCTTTATCGGAATGCAAATTTTTTTTTATCTTTTTCTCCCTATTCAGGGAGCAAAACTAATTATTCTTCCCGTCTCGGAGGGGGAGACGTTATTATAATGGTGAATCCGTAATGAGATCAAGTGAAAGGCTATTGTATTCATAAATAGTTTTAGGGGCTATTAATATGACTTCTAAAGGCCTTCAATCCTTATTATGTTATTGTTCTACACGGTTAATTACTAGTTGAAAACATGACCGTTTTTTACCTGAACAAAGGAAGTCGAGACCGGAAAGTTTACGTTCCTACCTGCCCTTTTTTTCTTCGGTTTCCATTGAAAAACTTCAATTGAAAATTACTAAGTATGCTTGATGGAAATCGATGACTTGAAAAAGTATTAAATGTTAGATAAAAGGGAATGAACTTTTGAAAAGTAATTTGAATTTCAAATAAGAGCTAATTACAGGTTAGGAATGACCTTGAATATATAATGCCCATTAAAAAAAAAGACCTTTTTTCACGATGTTGGTCAGAACTATAAAAAATTTCAACGCCTATGTATAAAGTGGCCTTGGATTTAAAATAATGGATAAAATTTACGAGGGGAGTAAAATATCGGACGGGTATGTAAATCGTACTTTACTGCCTATAAAAATAGACATGAATTTAAAACATGTTTATTTATACAGAGGAGTAAAAAAAGGCGAAAAAATACAATAACGTTAAGTGGTATAAATTGAAGAGTACAAAAGAGGGTCCTTGAATCCTAATTAGGCTAATGTCTTTGAATAATAGACAATAAAAATATCGTTTATTGATTTTTGAAAGATTTATGACCTTTTTTACCTATGAAAGTGTTAATAAAGAAAAACCTACCTTGATTTTTTCATTCCAATATTTTGAAAAAATCACTTCACCAATGCACTTCACTTAAAAAATGGGCCACAGGAAAAATAAAACGTCCAAAAGTCGGGAGAACGATACAGCCGGCGAGGAAGTCTGGAGTGAACTGGGGAGAATTCGAACCCCCTCCACGGTTCGAAGGGGAGTCGGCGGAGTCGTCCGAGAGGGGGGTATCAACAAGTCTACCAGTACAAGTCTACTTTTCAGAAAAAAATAAGTTTTTTTTTTCTTTCCATGTATGCGCTCACGTCTGATCGCCCACTCGTTATTTTTTAAGTCGTTAGGAAGTGAACGAAGCAAATAATGCAACCCAGGACAAGAAAATGCTCCAACTTGGCCAGAAGGGGCCCAAACTTCTTCAAAGTATCAATTTTTGGTTTTTGGAAGTTCAAAGCTTGATCATTTCTAAACCATTCGCAATTTCATCAAATACAGCGTAGGAGGTTGAGATACGTGAAAGACGAATAGAGACATTCTTATTGCAAATTTTGTCAGCTTTAATTTTTAACTAAGTGGTCATAGCTCTATAACGCTTAGTTTTCGAGATATAGCTAAAAACTGAAAATTTTGACCTGGCTATTAGTGAAGGGGCGCACACTATAATAGCACCCTATTTTTCATCTACCACAAAATTGTCGCATTTTCTTCTTTTCGATTCAATGATTCACAAGAAATCGATAGACATGATATCTAGACGAGGAAAAAAATTGGACGCCGGGTATAATTTTTCCATAATAAACTCTTCTAACACCCTCAAGTTTTTAATACGTCAAGTTTATGCGATGAAGAGCTAGGAAAGGGGGGTGGGATTGTGGATTAATGCGAAAGTTGTGGAAAGGGTAGGGCAATATAAATGAATTATCTTTCCGAGGAAAAGTTTTTAATTAAAGCCCGCAACACGGAGTCCTTTCCCTTCTTCAAAAAACCCTCCCCCCGCGACAGACATTCAAGGGTCCGGGATTTATACCGTGAGGGAAACTTTTCCTTCCCCCCTTTCACCCCAAGAAACACCCTTCACAACAATGTCTCAAGGCGATGAATGCCTCAACTTTACCGTCGATTTTCACGTGACTCAACTATGACTCATGCTTTTAATTACTGCATTTAATAAATCCATTTTGCATTTTTTCCCATAATAAACTTCCAAACGTGTTTCATATATTCGATAAACAAAAAAATGTCGTTCTCGATTCCCAGAGCGTAACCGACTCAAGGGACCCACAGGATGGGAAGGGTTATTGACTTCCTTCCTGTTTAAACAACCGATAATAATCAACATGCCATATCTTATAATTTTAACGAAAAAAATCGTCGTTATTTCGCATTGAACTGAGTATTTTGACCGTGTTTAGACACCATAAAGAACAAAAGCGATAAAAAAAGACCCAGTAAACTTGGCATTTCCGAGAGGGGGTGATAAAAAAAGGAAGATAATAAGTGTCTCCAGCCGCCTTGAGATCAGATACCTAAGCACCGATACTGGATCCGTTATCCCAAAGGTCACTTCGAGACCAAAGGTCGTTCAACTCCTTAATTGCACCTTTCTTTATAAACTGCTTTCTTCAAAGCCACCATTCCCCCTTCCTTTCTCATTTAACCCGAGAAAACTCTTTAATATCATATTTCGCTTCGACAGAAAAAACGGTCTAATGTTTTATAAAATATCAAATATTGGATATTAAGATAAAAAAAAGTTATCGCCTCATTTGAGATTTCCTAGAAAACATTTATCACCTATGGGGTCTTATTTATCTCAAATTATCTTCAAAATTAGGCCTTTTCTTTCTTTTTTACAGAGTATCGTTATTCTTATCAGAGGACACAGTGACAAATTCCTTTTAAAAATTTACGTTTTTAACATATCTCGTTTACCTATTGAGATAACGAAAAACAAGTTTATCAAAACAATTTTTTTTCTGGTGTCTAGATTTTAAGGTTTCCACGCACGATTCAAAGACATCAAGAAGGCCTTGAACCGAATGAAAGGGATCGGACAAAAAGAATGACTCACCGTAGAGGGAAAAATTACATCTGAAGATAGTGATAAAAACATGAATATGGATTTGAAAAAAATCGGCAGGTGAGGATCATCCCTTTGTTGTTTAAAAGGATATCCTGGCACCTGTTTGGCTTTTATTAATTTTTTTTCTACTCCGACCACGATGGGAGTTGGAAATTCTCTTTTAGAAGATGAAGGTCGCTGGCGATTTTCCAGGGGTAAAAGAACGCAGACTACACGGTACCCAATTGGCAACAAGCCCTATACGCCATTCAAGCTACTTTCAACACGTTTCAATATAAAATACGTACATAAATTCAAATCGCTTACCTTTTTCTTGTTCTTTTTCAGGCGACTCTGATTTTCCTGAAACAAAAAAATTGAATAATTAGATGTTGTAATAAAAGTAACGTTTTCATCAGACTTTTAAAGGAAAAATGGGAGTTTCTGAAGTTTTTGGGACCGATTTCTTGCCAACTCGAAGTTCAAACACACTAGTGTGACCCATTTGGGAATCAGCGGTTCTGGGGTGGCAATTTCATGATAAACTAGATGGTACAACGAAGAAGAAGGTTGAAAATCGTCTCAGGAATGTCTCATGGAACGGGGATGGAGGAATTGCTAAGATGGTTAGGGAATCAGTGGTTCTCGTAGGGCCTAGGAGGAATAGAATAGGGAATATAGTTTTGGCAGTTTTGGTTATTTGCTAGGTAGAAAGGTGTGATTAAATAATGTGAAGATTAAATTCGTTGTTTCTAGAGAATTTTTGAAGCGGTAAAGAACATTGTTTGTATACTAGAGTACTAAATTTTTTAAATAATTTTCCAAGAAGTTTTGGCAAGTGTCCCAAGGACACCTGGCCGATTGGGGACCTTTTCGTAGGTGGGGGATGAATCTACGTCAACGGACTTTCCTCTGTCGGCAATATTATTTCCGATTCACAAGGCCTTTTTACAAATCTGTACATTTTATAAGAGTGAAGAATAATTACGGGATAAAACGACAGTCGAAAAAGTCCAACTACATCTTCCTCAGGCCATACCTCGATAGAATCTAACGGATGTATTTTTTTTTTCTTTGACTCCTACACCTATATCTTGCGTGTCTTCCTCATCGGCCGTGACCACTTTTCGGATCCAAGACCTTTATAACAGGAAAGGAAACAAAAAGCTTAAAATATAATGCAGGTTTTCTTCCTTCAACCAGATCACAATCTTGTCCTATAATTTAGGATTGACCTTCCTTGCCATTTCGGCTCCATTTTTGAAGACTCAAGTCTCAAACAACCGAGTTAAAAATGCTAAAAATAAGATATTGAAATGAAACGCGACAAAAAAGTATTTAAAAATCAAAAAGAAAGTGGAGTTGAACAATCGATGCATATTTTAATAGCAGATAACAAAAATAAATGCTGCATTCACTATTAAAGGTCAGGAGGTCAACATTTACATAACAGGCGTTTCACCCTTTTACGAATCTAAAACGAGTTTATTTTAGGCTTACGTTTTTCTAAATTTTTTAACAGGGGAAAAAAAGGTCACGAGATTATAAAATTTTTTTTCTTTTAATTCAGGTCGAGCCAAAGACCGTTCAATAACCGAACGTCGCTTTGATTTGTCGCTGTCAGATATAAAAAGTTTTCAAAAACATTTTTTTTATTCCCTCCTAAGAAAAGTTAAGGGATTTTTGGAGAGGAAAAAAGGAAATAAAAGTTTTTATAGGAAAATAAGAAGAACAATAACTTAACTTTTTCTTTTCTCCTTTTAAGAGATAAAAGGAACTCTATTGTCAACACTGAGCAGTAAACAGCGATTATTTTTTCAGTCTTTTCATTATCTTTACCGTAGGTGTTAAATTTGTTAAGTAACAGAAAATTCGCTTAAAATTCAAAAGGAGATATATAAATTCCACGTGAAAACATAAAAAGACAAAATTACAACATCGCTATTTATATTTAATTGTCAAGAATAGTTAAGCAGTTAAAATAAATTATTGCCTACTCTTTTTATCCTTGACCTTTACCTAAGTAAAAGCAACATAATAAAAATTAATATTATTCGTTACTACCTATTGATTTTTTTAAAACTTTCTCAAGAAGTAAGTTATTGTGTATTATTATGTTGGCGTATCTAAAAATGGGGCAGCGTTCCGCACTGTATGTGGTGAACCGTGGGGTCTGCAGGGAACCCACTTTTTGAGTTCCCGCGTTGGGGATTCCACTTCCATAACTACCAAACCAGACCTTAAAAGCACAAAACAGACACCAAAATTTTCAAGAAATTTGCAGAATGGTAGCCATGCTTTCGAAGCTGCTTTTATTGGGTTCTAAAATATTTTTATTTTTCCTCATAATTTGTGGCCTACATGAAAAAATTGGATCGAACCAGTAGTACCTTTCTCTGGAGACAAATTGACCAATTAAAGTCGAAACGGAAGGGGACGACAGTTATTGCGTCTCCTGGATTTTTCGCGACTCCCCACCCTCTTTTTTCCCCTCCTGCGATGAAATTAAACCCCCGTCTTGATTAACGAGCTATCTTTGATTCAAAGGGAGTGGGATAAAAAAAATTCTCATGCCCACTAAAGAAAGATTTAAGAAGGTTAAATTAAATTGAAACAAGACTCCTGGTAATGGGTCCAGGGGCAAGTTTCTTTTAAATCCTTTGATAACGGAGTCTTTCCCTTCCTCGCCATATTTTATAGGCTTTTCAAACGGAAAAAGGAGGCTTTTCTAGACGATCCGCGGAGGCGGGATTTATATCCCCGACCCAGATTCGAGCTTTTAAACTTTTATATAAAAGACCCTGAATATCGTCTTTCTTTTTTCGCCCCTCAAGTTTTACTGGAATTAACTTTAATAAAGAAAACAAAAGAGAAAAATTATTGCGATTTCGATCTTGTTTTCAAGAAAGGAAGTCTCCATGGATCGTCATTTAGATAAAAATGGCAAGGAAGGGACTAATTATGAAACGAGGAGAAAGTGATAGAGCCTTTTCATTTTATTGTCGTCTCTATAGAAGGGGCTAACTGGGACACACTTATCGCCAAATTATCATTTTCAAAATATGGACTGCTCCATTTAATAACAAAGGAACAAAACAAAAAACTCACTATTTTTCCTACTATGTTCCACCCAAATTACGAATTTATCGACTCAAGATGTTGCAGAGCTAGAGGTAATTTCCGACTTTCTCCCACACTTTTTTGTACTGGTCATTATCATCACTCACCACTTATCACGATAATCAAGAAATTGAACTTTTATGCTCCTTAATGGAAGTACTCCGGTGGTCCGATTCGAAGGAGATTCGATTAATTATTCACTTTATAGGTACAGAAATCGGGGCATCAATATTCGATATTAGTTAACAAAAGATCTTTTGATATTTGGTAGGTGAACTGTGTCGAGAGTTGAAACTTAGACCTTGGTGAATGAACAACTAATTATTATCGGCTCTCTCCTCCTCCTCCCTTCCACGGGTCTTTCAGCCCAGTTGTTCACCGAACAAATCCCATTACGCGAGTTGAACAAGGCTGACAGGAACAGATTTTAACAAACCCTCCTCCGTCCGCCACCCTCGCGACCGAAACCTCTTCAGCTTCCTCGTCACAGTTGATAATAGTTCGGAATGACTTGTTCCCTACAGTTTGAGCGAAAATTAACTTTTAAACCGTTTACGTAGGGGGAAAAGTTGGACTAATTATTTAAACTTCAGTAAAATTGGATTACTCAACGCGTCGCCTAACGTTTTCACCGGCATACATTTTTCATAAAAATAAAATAAATTTTACGACACTTCTCAACTTTTTACCCTTTATTTTGGAAGGTATCAAGGAGACCCTGTATAGACAAAACGACCCTGTGGTTAGGATACCTTTATAGGCAGATTTTAGACATACTTATTGTCCATTCGAAAAGACCCTTTTTAGGCAGATATTTTGACAATTCAATTCGAAAAGACCCTTTTAGGTAGATTTTTGGACACTTCAATTCGGAAAGACCCTTTTTAGGCAGATTGTGGACATTTCAATTCGACAAGACCACATATCAATTCATAAAGACCCCTTTTAGGCATATTTTGAAAATTTAATTAGAAAAGACCACACTTCAATTCATAAAGACCCTTTTAGACATATTTTGAGCATATCAATTAGAAAATACCCTTTTTAGGCAGATTTTAAACATATCAATTCGAAAAAACCCTTTTTATGGACAGATTGTAGACATTTCAATTAATAAAAGACCCTTTTAGGCAGATTTTGGACACTTCGATTCCAAAAGACCCTTTTAGGCAGATTTTGAACCTCCTTTAATTTGAAAAGACCCTTTTTAGGCAGATTTTGAACCTTCTTTAATTCGAAAAGACCCATTTTTAGGCAGTTTTTGAACCTTCTTTAATTAAAAGACCCTTTTTAGGCAGATTTTGAACCTTCTTTAATTAAAAGACTAGGTAAAGACCCTTTTTAGGCAGATTTTGAACCTTCTTTAATTAGAAAAGACTAGGTAAAGAACCTTTTTAGGCATATTTTAGACATTAGGGATTTGGGACAGTAGAATTTTTATTTACAAATGTAGCAAAATTCTGATTGCTCAACATTTTACGCTTAAAATTAATTAGATAGAAAGCATGATCTCTTTAAATTCAATTTAATGGATTTTGATTTCTAAAATTTCCATATCAAGGAACTTTTAAGTTTGTAATTTGTCGCAACCGATCAGGGAGAAAAGTTAAAACTCGAATAGCCTCGTTTTCACAAGGGAACTGGGTTCGTGGAATTAATTATGTTACCCGAGTAGTTTAACCTGAAAGGCAGAATTAAATCAAAACTCAGTTTGCATTTTAGAAAACAAAAGGGATTTTTGCAATGGATTTTTAAAATATAAATTAACTTCAAGTACTCACTGGAAATTTCCTCTTCAGGATCTTCACCTGGAACATAAAACAAAAAAATTTTAATCAAAAGAAAGTGGTTGAAAAAAATTTGTTTTTCCAATACAGGAATGCTTATATTGAAATTCCTCTAGCACAGGTAACAGTCGAGCTATTGTATATTCAAACAAAAAATTAGCTTTCTAAATACCTTCACAGTGGATATCAATAAATTGAAGTGAGGAAAATGTGGCAGAAAAAAGTTCGAAAAAAGTCGAGGGTGAACGTGAAGAGAAGGATTGTAGTATGGAAATTAGAAACTTCACGTATCACAAAATCAAGGTTGCAAAACTGGTAAAAAAAGCGATTGAGCAAAAAAAAAAAAATCGCACGATTTTTTATTTGCACTACCAAATTCGCACACTTGGACAGTCACGTTTAAAAATCTCGATTCAATTTTGACGATGAAGGTCAAAAAAATCCACTCACGAAAATCAAACGAAAGTTTCACAACTATTAATTATAAACTTGTTTGCTTGTAATTAATAAAACCGACTTCGCGTCTACGTCATTTTCAAGGGAACACGGCCAAAACAAGGTAGAATTTCAATCTTGATTTCAAGCCAAGAAATGGGGACGTTTTGCAAGTCATTGACCTAAATTAAAACTCGATAAAAACACATTTTTTCGTCCGCCGCATAAAAAAACTAAAAAGAGAAGGGGAAACGTTTGGTAAATTACACAAATCATCGTACATCGACCTTTTTTTCGACAATGGACAAATTACGAAACAATGTTTTTGAGAGGTAAAAAATAAAAAAACAATCTGGGAAGACGTGATGAGCATATTTTTCGCCCTTGAAACACAAGTTTTTGAATGATGCAAGTCACTAATTGGTTACTTTCTGTGAAAGTCGAACAAGAGTAACTCGTTTATTATTTTTCTAATTGCCTGGGCTTCATCATTTTTGATTCGTCATTCGCATTACTTATTCCAAAAGGATTCTTTTCTATAATCGCTACTAGTAAATGAAGAAAATTGCAAAACTTTGGCAACTCTTCTAGTAAAGGGTGAAAACCAATTTTTGGCCATAATATTTTTTTCAAATTTTGGAGTGAAATTTAAGAAATTTTTAAATTAAAAAAAGAAGAATTTTCGAAGAAGAAATTTTCAAATCGCTAAAATATCGCGAATATTTCAACAATGACCCCGAATCCTACATAATTGTATTCAGGATGGAAACCGCTCTGACAGGTTTTTTTTAGAACCGAGGACAAAATGTTTATGGTGTTAATAAAAAATTAATAATACAAAAAAAGGTTAGAGAGAGAGGGGAGACAGGAAAAAAAATTAAAACAAGAGTGGCTTACGTAAATGAAACAAGCGAGGCTGCGAAGGGGGATCGGGGTGACGTCAACAGGTTTCTACCGGAGTAATGGTGAAAGTGGACCTTGAATCGTGGACAATTGCCCACCCGTTAGTCTAATGCCAGTCTTTTCAAAGTTTTCAACGCTATAATCCTATTGGGGCTTTTTCTCTCCTGGTATTGGCGTGTTAAACTCAGCGTAAAAACAATTTCACGACACTATATACGTTGATTTTCTTTCATTATTCAAGAAAAGGAGCAAAAACTATCAATTAAAAAACATCTGAAAAACAGCCAGCAAGTGCATGTTTTTCAAGATCATCTTCAAATTTGACTATTCGGAGCAAAGGCAACAGCCACCAACCGGGTTCTGATTTGTCTGCTCCAGAGAGACCTTTTTCGTCATTTTAAATACGAAACCTACGTTTTGATGATGGAAAACGATTCTGCGCTTGATTTCCAGTCACTTATTTACTATTTAGGATACTTTTTTGTTAGGAACAAACGTTCCTGAGCTCCGAATGTTGTGCCACTTAACCAGCGGATTATCTGCCAGACTTTTGACTTGGTGAAAAAAAGTATCTTAGCAAACTCCCCTTAGATTTTACCGAGGAATCGAATAGGATCAATAACTTTTGGAACTGACAAACAGGGTGCTCCAAAAGGACCTTAACGTCGTTATTTTAAATACGACCCCTATATTTTGACGAGAGAAATCGAAACTACACTTGTTTTCCAGTAACTTTTACTTACAACACTTTTTTTATAGGACCAAAAGTTCCAGAGTTGGATGTCATAAGGTTCGATTGTACTCAGAACGCTTGGTCCTATCAAAAAAGTTTTTTAAGTAAAAATTACTTGAAATCAAGTGTAGAATCGATTTCCCTCGTAAAAACATATGGTTTGTATTTAAAATAACAAAGTTAGGTCGTTCTGGAGCACCCTGTAGGTCAGAACCAAAAGTTATTGATCCTAATCAGCTCCTAGCTGAAATTTAAGGTGGGTTTACTAGGATGCTTTTATTGTCAGGTCAAAATTATGGCAGATAATCGACTCCCAGTATAATTTAGATGCACCGCTTCTTGCTTTTTATGCACGAAGTTTAATCTTTGAAAACTTTTTAATTAAGTGTAACAATTTTTGTTTGAAAAGTGATGGAAAAAAAATTCATTTTAGAAAAAATCCATTAAAAAGTTCATCAAAGTTCGTCTGTGAGGGAGTTGTATCCCTTTTATTTCTGACGGAAAGTTTTGTTTTCACTTTGACCCAAATAGCGGCTCTTCTGTGAAGTAAAAGGGCCTTTGACCTCTCATACAATCGACGTATTGACCCCGGAACGCCTATCTCGATTTACGAGCCCCCCCCCGCCAACTTCTCCGCAAACCTCATCGTCCCCAGAGCCGAGGTGTGGAATGGAATAATAATCGATCCGCTTTGAAGGGCACAACGATAATACACAAATAGCCGAACAACAATCGGTTATTCCTGATTTATAGGCTTCCCTTTCCCCCGTTATTCAATAATTTATTCCCCCGTCGTTCCGCACCAAAATAGAACGTTTGAAGACCATTTAAATAGAGGAAATCATGTCTTTTTTTATCTCTTAAAATTTTCATTCCAAAATTACCGTCCAACAAACAAAATTTATACTTCTATAACCACCAATTTGGTAAAATGTTAACTACTAGGATGCTTTTATAAATCGTAGGCCAACCGTTATACACGTTGATTTTATTCCATTTTTATCAAAATATTAATTCAAAATGTTAATGAAGTACTTGCGTTATTCAGAACTGCTCATTACAGACCTCTATTTATAAGAAAACGGTTTTATATTTCATTTTCCAAAATATTGAAGGTTTGGACATTGACCAAAGTAGCATTCAAAGTAATGATAATGCTTCACATCTTTTGTACTTGGAACAAATTTGAATATAGCGGAAGCCGCCTTTTTCAGTACGAACAGCAGGTGGTCATCAGGTGTCCCAAACAGCTGGTGAAACAAAAAAAGCGCTTAATTTTTTTCTTTATACCCCTTCCATTCCACAAAAACTGATTTTGAATCGACCTCGCTAAAGTCGACCTTTTCAACTTTTTTAGTTGGCACACCTGCTCGAATTTACACAAGTGTTTCGATTTGTTTGATAAAACGATTTCATCATAGAAATTGTGCAATCAATTGATTAAACAAAAAATTTCAGCCTAGTCTCTCATTTTTCATCCATATTTATGCACACATGTGTATAAATCGTGTTTTTTAACTTATCCGGAAAAAAACAAAATCTGGGTTGAGTCCCTAATGGTATGCAAATCTAGATATGCACTTGACGTTTGTGAAATGATTTTTTTTTGTCTGCATTTTTTAAAAATCAAATTAAATTTGACGTTTTCCTAAAAAAATTAAAGGACATTGTGTTCTTTGGGAATTTAAAACGAGGTCTCTTTTAATATTTCCGCACTCTCCAGACGAGTTCATTCCGAATGACCTATCTGGGTCAATAACCGCTGCCTTCTTGATAAACCGACTTTCATAAGTCAATATAAACGTCCAGTGAGTGGGAGAGAAAAAAGTTCGACTTCTTTAGAAAGGAAGTTCTGTTTGGTGGAAAGGTATAATTCCGGGCTTTACGACGCTCGAAAATGTGAAGGTTAATAAACCTGAAGGAATTATTTTCTTGAACAAAATATAAATAAAACGGAAAAGGCGGGTGTTGTAAAACATTTTCCCTCAGGTTTTATCATCCTGGGTGTTGCCAATTTTCGTTTTTAACGACTAAAGGCTTAAATCGACTTTAATTTATGGTCAGGTCGTTCCGAAAAGACCATTTTATCCGTTACATTCGTAAGTCATGCACTTTGTGGGGTGAAATTTTTAAATACTCTAGTTTAGCATTCTAGAGGCTGAAATCGATCAAGAGGTGAGAATTCTACTTCCATGGAAGTTATTGGCAGAATTAAATTTAAAATCCTTGGATTATTGTGAAACCTGTTATTTCATGTAATGCATATAATTTCAACATTCGTGCGAAAAGTTAAAAATTTTAAACTTTCCATTTATGAATAATGTATTTGGTAATAGAAAGAAAATTATGATTATTGTCGTCGTTGCTCAAGTGAGTCGCTTTATGGGGATGGGGAAGGAAAAGGATCGAGGAAGTTTTGTAGGGCAGAGGGAGTGCAGTGACCCCCCATGGGACCACCTTGACAACAGCATCCCCCTCCCCTCGACACTGTCTGCTCGGGCAAAGACCCTCGAGCTCCTGCATCTGGTGTCTATCTCAATCGAGAACACCTTTAGAATCATCCAACGACATTGAGCTCGATGGAACAAAAAAGCGTTTACGCTCTTGAAATGCACACAAATTTTATAACAAATAGCTATTTTGACCTAGTTAGTAAGAAGCTTAGGGAAAGCTGAGTTGGAATTTATTCACGCTCAACCAGATTAAATATTCCTCATGGGGAATTAAGGTTACTTTAATAAGCTTCGGGATTAACATGTGACGAAACATTTTTAGGGAAGAAAAAATCATTTTCCGGTAAAAAAGGATTCAAAACGAAATGACGTCAGTAGAGCACTCGGAATAGCCTCTAAATACGAGGGTCGAGTGCCAGAATGCATTTGGTCGGGCTACTCTTCTGTATCCGATGCCAACTCGACTGTAAACACCCGAGCCAAATGGCTTTTCCAAAGAGTCACTCCGTTTTATGCTTTTTAAGTCACAAAATTATGTAAAAATAAAAATTTACGATCACTAGTAAAGTAGAACAGAGAAAGTTTGATTTGATTAGTTGTTGCGGTGGAGGAGGAAGGGGTAATGGTTTTGAGGGTAAAAGTATCGGTTCCTTATAAAATGTGAGGGCATCGACCTAGGTCAGGGCCGTAGAATTGCACAACTAAGTCCTTGGTAGCACACCTCTAATTAGAAGTGGGTTAGCGGCTCCCACGCTCTTCCTAAATGAAGAATATTTTTGACCTACACATGTCCTAAAAAAACGTGAAACATGTGTGTTATCAGGGAGATAAACATGTGGAGGTATAAAAAGAAGAATGTCGGCTCTCTTCCCGTTGGTAAACACCGAACTACGTACGTGCTTTCAGGGCGTGACCGTCGTATTTCTTTCTCGACTCTTCAAACAGAGACGAACCCGTGAGCAGGAAAATACGTGACGTTAAAAAAATGAAGGGGAAGAATCACGTTTTCCGTCTTAATTTTTGCAGAAGATACACCAAAAGGTAAAGAATTGCGTAAACAGAAGGCATGCGAAAGGAAATTCGATGAAGCAAAAAGTTTCAAAATTATAAACAATTTTGTTAAAATTCGTAAGATTTTTATGTCCGGATGATGTGAGTCCCGGAAAGAGGGGGAAAAAACCGCAAAGCGTGAAACCATCCAAGCACGAGAACCAGTTTGCTTTATATGTTAATGTGTTTCCGTTTTCCGAGAAAAAGAGAAGGAAAAAAAAGAAGAAATGAATGCACGGGAGCGTGTATGTTAAAATTGAGTTTTCTTTAAAAGGGAAACGTACGATAACCTTTTTTGAAAAGCTTTAAAAGAGTAAATTAACAGAGAAGGGGGTAAAAATCGTTTCTGTCGTTTTTAAAAACCCATCTCTGAAACTTTTAAAAAGGGACGGTAGAAAATAAATGAATAAATCAACTTTAGTATTGATCTATTACTCTGTTTCTGAAAGTTGCCGAGGCAAAGTTAAGCGGAGGGGGAGAAAGTGATCACAAAGTTTGGATCACAAGTTTACGAGAAGAGAGTTTGTCCGGGCAACTTAGTACTGATAAGACAGTAAAGTTTTGAGGTGAGACAACTTTTTTTTTTCCTTTTAAATATTTATATAATCCTCGAAAAATGCGAACCTGAATGGACGTTATCACTACGGGGAACGAAAACGACCTTTTTTCCCAGCTATTTTGCTTTGACCTCCGACCCCTTGGGAGCTACAACGGAAATTCTAATTCCGCCTCCCCTTATAAATGTGCATCCAAGAGAAAATCGGTTCTCGGGTATCGATCTGACCCTGTTTTAATGGAACGTTTTCTCCAGGAATCCACCTCGTGGAGAATTTAAAAGGTTCATAAAAATTTTAAGCGAGCTACGTAGATAAACGGCAACCCCCCTTCACGCCGTCAATCTTCATACGCTATGTTAGCTCTTCAATTATTTATCAGACGTTTGAATAGATTTTAATGCGGAAATACCTCTTTTTTTTTATTTTATCTTGCGTCAATATTGGAACAAGATTAGGCCCCTCCCTCGGATTCAATTCCCGGAGTGGAATTCCGCCCGAGGAAACAACGCAAACATAATGAAAACATTTTTCATTAAAATATGATCCGCAAATCCAGAAATAATTAAAACCATTGAAATGTGAATACCGTAATTCTCTGAAATATCATAATACAATACCTAGATTAAGAAAAAATTAATTTAATTCGTACATGTACAAAAGAGACAAGCATAAAACTTGTTTTTCAATACAAGATAATTTGATTCTCTAGAAAATGTTTTAAAATAGCCGTAGGATTGAATAAAAGGTACAGAATGTCCAAGGACGATATCGAGAAACTGGAAGTGGCCCAGACCCTGGAGGGATTCACTGTGGATGATATAAAACCGGTCCGGTGCCCACAACTCCTCCTCCATGGACAAGTCACGACAGGCTTAATGTTAATGGGGCCTCGGGATATAAAAGAGAAGTAAAAAAACAACAAGCGAGCAGACTCGGATTCATTCGCTTTCTCTCTGGCTACTGCACACACCCAACCTCGAATTTTTTATCTCGAGTCTTTTGAACCCGTGATTATAAATAGGTGGCTCTGATTAAAAATGAGCCTTTTGTGGACGAAAAGGTTATCTTTTAAATCTTACGGGATTGTTCTGTATTCGGAGAACTGGGTCGTGATGCTTTAAAATTAATTAAAGCCACGGAAACACTGTGGAAACCGGAACAAGGAGGGGTTGAGAGAGAAGTTGTGGAATTAATTGGGAGAAGTTGCATAAGAGCTGGGAGGGTTAGCATAATTTCCTAAATGAAATCCCTTGTCGGAGGGTTCTAAAGAGTTTAGCGTTTATTACTTTTACTTTTTTTGTACATTTGTAAACTACGTAATGAGACAGAAAAGAACGGGTGGACGGACGGACGGACGGACGGATGGATGGACGACCTAAGGATGGATGGATGGACAGCCTAAGGACGGACGGATGGGCGACCTAAGAACGGACGGATGGACGGACGCCCTAAGGACGGACGGATGGACGGACGGCCTGAGGACGGATGGAGGGACGACCTATGCAGGAACCATTTCATCAATACGAGAAAATATATATCGTTTGAGGCCTTTTTTTGTCCCGAGTTTTTTTTACAGTTAAAAAGTCTTTATATGACAAAAATAAAAGGGTTTTAGGTCGGTTAAAGCGTTCAGCCGTAAACGCGGCTTTAATGGACCGTAAAAATCGTTGCTCGTATATCTGATTTTATTCTCCCCCTCTTGCCCATTCCAGAGCCTTCTCAATCGTCATCATGCATAACGGCGAAGACCAATTAGGCAAAAAAGGGCGAAAAAGCGATAAATAGTGAGGGGGGAAACTGTGGGCGAAAATGGGTCGAAACTTTTTGTTTATCTTCCTTTCAGACCCCTCTTTCCACAAAGGGAGAAACAAAACGATTCGAACCGATAGATCTCGCGTTTACAAATTTACCGCCACGTCGTCGAAAAAGATGGCCGCCCTCGGGAGAGGTCAAGGGAGCAGTTTATACGCGATAAGCGTCCCGCGGAGTCGGATTTATTGCGGGACCGGTTTTTCAAAACATGCTTTATGAAATACTAGACGTATAAAGAATTCTATAGTCTGTCCCACACGATAACTTTCCTGTCTCATATTACAAAGAAATGATTAATGCATTAATTTATCAATTTGTATTCTATCGATCTGTTTAACATCACTTTCCCCTCCGAACGAGACGAATGTGAATCGAGGTCAACTTTATTTTTAAATGCAGATGCGTTTTTCGCATAAATTAATTTCCAACTTTCAACCAGGGGTTTAGTAAAAGAGGCACAACCTCCACGAGGAAACATTAATAAGCTAAATGCTTCATTTTTCTCCCTCATATGATATTTTCACTTGGTGATCTTCATGATAACACTCGTCACCACAGATTACCGGGAAAGCTGACTGTCCGATTTATATCAGAGTGCTCATTAGCGTTCTGGACGACAAGTTTTTCAATAATGCAGTTATAATTGGGACCAGCGAAGCAAAACGCTTTTATCTTAACAAAATTCCATTTTTTTTTCTCACCTTCCTTTTATTGAAGTCCAATTAAAATCCTTGTTTGTAAACTTGTTTTCACGTTATGTAAATTCCATTGAAAACCCGCTGTGTCAATGTTTCCTTTCAAGATCAGTCAGTAGGTTTTAATCTCCGCTCTTCATCGTTTTCACAGCGAAAAAAAGGTAAAAAAGGACGAAATAAGAAACCAGTCGTCCCCCGCCGGTTATGTCTTTAAACGCAGAGAACTAGTTAAACAGCTTTTTTTTCCCTACCTTTTTATAAAAAGGACATCTTCTGTCTTTTTCGCTCCACGAGGAGGCACATTCCGGTGAACCGGTCTTTAAAACTTTTTAACATCCGTAAGTAATTTACGCGAGGAAACCGGTGTGAAGATAAAATCGTTAAAAAAAGGTAAAAAAAAGTGTTCCGGAATGAGGCGTCTAATTTCCCAAATTGTTGGAAGTTCAAATTGAGGATAAGAACCTTTCGATACGTTTGGAGGAGGGGCCTTAATTTTTTATTCATGCTGCATCCCACAGCCAGAAATTATGGTAATGCAGACAGAAGGTCGGTGAGTGAACTCTTGATATGGGTCAGAACTTCCATTTTGATCTTTTATTTTAATCGTCTGAGAGGAATGTAGATAATCGCGGAAGGGTTTACCGGCGGAGCGTGAAATAATTTAAAGTGTGCCTTGTGGGACTTGTTGCCAGGGGTGGGTAAGGGGGAAAGAGGGATCGATGTTGCCCTGGATACCCGAACGCTTTGATGTATCGAACCCCCTCGTTTTCCCCTCGGCCCTTTTAATAGGGATGGGTCTGAAGGGCCGGCCGAGCGGGGTGGGGTTTGTTTACTTCCCCCAAAGACTCAAGGCCATGTGGTACCAATTCCATTTTTTTAACCATTTCACAGGGAGTAGGCCAAATTATGCAGAAACCGGACATGTTGCATGAGTTGAAAGTTTACCATGACAACTTTTACTTTTTTTAATTGAAAAAAAGAACTTTATGCAATTTCAAAAGTGTTTTAAGTCGGAATGTTGTGTCACGCTTGTTTGCCGGGTGGTTAAGCAGGTAGATAGGTGCGCAACGATTAGAATCACGGTTGTTTTTAAATGAGGTTACCTCCGTGGCTGTTCGGCCAACCTTGACCGAGGAACACGTGAATCGACTTAAAAACAACAAAAGCTCATTTTTTTATTTGATTAATAGTTAGATGGTCTCGAAGATCGCGTGAGTACGTCAAAATTAGGCATCTCGTGACTTGCGGATGGTTTTTCAAAACCAATAAAGCTTTTTTTTTCTTCCCACCCCGATATTTAAATTCGTCCGGTCTTTGATCCGGATTGACGGAGACAAATGGCCGTTTCGTTGGTTTACATTATTCATGCTCGGGAATGGAAGGGATATACAATTGAACGAATAAAAGGCGTAGGAAACGAGAAAAACAAATGCTGGCAATGTTCCCCTTAAAAATTTATGAAGAGGAAACGATCAAGAATAGTCAGTCGCGATTGAAAGGGGGAGAACCGACACACGACTCAAAAGAGACAACTGGAGACTCGCCAGATACATTTTCCCACTTTCTAACACCCAACCTAATTAAGTAGTGAAAGGAGTGAAAAATGGACGTTGACAAGTTATTTTAAATTATTCCCTATTTTCCAAGTTTCACGTCAAAATTTGAAAAAATCCACTTTGGAACAATTTTTCAAAAACGCACCCACTTTAGTCCAATTTTCAGACCCACAGAAGGAAAAAAAATTATCATCTTACAAGACACTACCGTGCCTATTTTCGACTCTAGGGCCTCATTTTTCATTAGATAAGATGTGAGCCTCCTTTCAGTGGATTAGAGTGGTTGCAGCACAAAATCTAGAAGGGACCTTAATGGGATCTCACAAATCCGGACCTTTTTTAGAATCGAAAATAGTACTGGTTTTACGTAACTTCGAATATAGGCGTTATCTTTTCGAAAATGAAAAGCCCATGAGGTTTATTGTCGTGATATGATCGGACGTTGAAGGAAGTTGTAGCCGAGATGGCGTGATCCGATAATCTAGGCTTCACTGCCCACACCTGCTATCTCGAAGCCACTTTCAGACCAGAGAAACGTGATCCCTACCGTGTCCGGTAATATTGCATATTTAAGCTTTTGTTTAAAAGTCCTTGAGAACAATAAATCCTTTATTTTGCTTTAAAAAATCGTCCGGTAAAAGCGAAAAGGAGAAAGTGGTAAATTGAAGGGTTTGAAAAGGATGAGATTGCACGGTGATTCTCAACCAAGTTCTGATCTCTTGGGTGAAATAGCCCCCCTCAAACTAGTTACGGAAACAGACGTGAAAGTGCACGTGACTTAACGCTTTTGAATTCTGCCTCCATTTGACCTTATTTTGAAACAAAAAGAACTTTTTTCTTTTTAAACGACGATAATTAAACTAAAAATATAATTAGCTACCTATTAAAAACTGAAGGTTTAATGACACCCAAACTATTGTCGTTAAGGCAAAACCTATTAGGAGAATTAACACTAAAAATTAATAACATTCTCAAACGACTTACCTAATTTGCTGTAATCCTTCAACCGGGGAGCCTTTTTGCCTGCAAAATAAATAAATTCGATTAATGGTTGTGGATAAGGTGACATTTCGAGGATAAATGCAGTCCATGACCCGCAGAACCAGGACGTAATGCATGGCCAAACTATTCAGTTTTTCAGTGTTTTGGGTTCATGGCTCCCTTGAGGCATGGCACAGGATGTGAACTTTTAAGGGGGATCCGACATCAAAATTCTACCAAGTGTGCGAGAGAGAGGGAAGATGCCCAAAAGTAGTTTCCTCGTTTTGGGCACTAAAAATGGTCGGAAATTTTTTTTGAAAAACGCGTTCTCATTCTTTTGGAAAACTACGTACTGTTTAGGGGGCAGTTTTTCCGGATAAATTTTCATCGGGAAAATAGAAAATCCATTTTCCACCAAAACAGAAATTTTGAAAAAACAGGTAGTCATCTTGTAGGTTTTGACGAGCTGATTTCAAATATGCTAATATTAAGAAGATCGGATGAATAGATTCGTCGTTACGAGATTTTTAAGGATTAGATGGTGCGGGGAAGGGGAGTTATATTTTGGGGAATTAAAGATGACACATCACTCTTACTCCTTCAAGGTCATCGAACTTTTCAAACGGCTTAATTTTTTTTCTCTCTGTTTTGAAATTACTAGGTAGATTTTTTTTTTTTCCATTTCATAATATTTAGTCAAAACCACAAAAGACTCATGATTTTTTTCCCCAATATTCCCCAAAAATTTAGTTTTTCTTTTCTTACTGAACATATTTAAGGGCTGTTTTTCACCTAAAACCTTAAAATCGACATTTTAAAAGCCAAATTATCGTCCAAAAACCTCAAAATCAACATTTGTAAAGCCCAATTTTCGTCCAAAAACCTCAAAATCAAAGAGCCTTTTTTCGTACAAAATCTCAAAATCAAGGTTTTAAGAGCCCTATTTTCGACAAAAACCTCAATATCAACATTTGTAATGCCCAATTTTTGTCCAAAATCCTCAAAATCAAAGTTTTAAGAGCCATATTTTCGTCAAAAAACTCAAAATCAACAATTGTAAATTCGCGTTCGTAGATTTCAGAAAATTTTATAAAAACAAAACTCAAGATTATTAAGTTTGCTACAAATTTGACCTACTAAGATTTTTTGTAGGACCAAACGTTTCTGATCTACGAGGCGACAAAAACGCTGGATTTTCGATTTTTACCGATGAAAAAGTCAGATTTTAGAAAAGTCAGTCTGCAAAGGATAAAAATTTAAAATTACAGAATGATAACATTGTAGAAAATAAAGCAGGCAAATGGTTTCTTGAAATAAAAAACCGGTTTGAAGAATCCTGACCTTGACAAAGGGAAAATTTATCTTTTCTCCCCGCCCCCCTCATTGAACTCCCCGGAACCCCGCAGCATCTAAGCCTTAAAAATCTCGTACCGACGAATCTATCCATCCGATCGTCTTAATATTAGCATATTTGGAATCAGCTCGTCAAAACCTACAAGATGACTACCTGTTTTTTCAAAAATAAAGTTTTGGTGGAAAATTGCATTTCCTATTTTTCCGAGGAAAATTTTTCCGGGAAAACCGCTTTCTAAACAGTACGTAGTTTTCCGAAAGAATGAGAACGCTCTTTTCAAAAAAAATTTCCGACCATTTTTAGTGCCCAAAACGAGGAAACTAATTTTGGGGGTGATAGTGCTGCGATCTCTTGAATGAGAAACAAACAATTCTGATGGGAGAATCCCCCTTAAGATTAGGTAAAATAAGTTTCGATTAATCAAAAATACAAGTTTTATCTCTTTTTTTATGAAAAGAATAATCAAGAGATGAAACCGGTTTACCCAAGGGTCAAATAGAGATTAGAAGATTCTCATTTTTAAAGACAGTAATTAAAGTTCTTTTTTTTCTCAGTGGCGCCCCGGTAATTATGTACGTAAAGCCTTGGTTGTGGTTATTAAGGGGAGGGGGGTGTCTCAAAAGAGGGGGCATCATTACACGCTTTTCCCACTACGCGGTCGGAAGGGAGCTGCCATTATTGCGCAACCGTGACATCTGCTTCGGATCTTTTTTTGCCCGAATGTAAAACGTGAATCACGACCCCTTTTCCAACCTCCCCCACCTTTCAATATCTATAATTTACCGATTTTACATGTTTTTCATGAAAACGATTAGATTAGAAATCACACGAAGTGAAATTTTTTTCGGACATATTTTATTATCGAAGACCGGTTCTTACGCAATGCGCTTAACCATTGTTTCCACACTGAACTTTCCATAATGACCGAGAAATAGTTGGAAATATAAAAATGGAAAAAACGAGCGTAAATGACACTTCCTCATTAACAACTTGTGTCCTTTTATGTGCACACGTAATTACAAGACTAACCGGTTTCAAAACCTGACATTCCCGGCTCCGGTAAAGTCTTTTCATCAGGAAATTTTAACGAGCGAGAAATTAAAATGTCAAACCTTGACTCGAGACATTAAAATTAAATTTCTCTTTTTAATGTTTATGAGGTCGATCAATAAATCAAACTCAAGCAAATTAGTGATTTTCCATTTGAAGCGAATTCCTTCCAGTAATCCTGATGAGGAAATATGTCGACCCTTGTGAAGAAATTGCAGAAGACCACTTTGGCTTGAAATTTGATAAGGCTTTTGTGAAAGGGTGAAAAGAATTTAGGAGCTTGGGCCATGTTGCAATGTGAGCAAGGGAGAGGGGTGTTTTATTGTTGTCAGCCAACATTGTATCGCTTGTATTTTATCTCGCCCTCTAAAGGTTTCCTTGAATAGACTCTAGTTGGTGGTGGGCTCTGGAATGCCGGTTCTCGTGTGGAACAATGGCCGAAAGGTCAAGTGCTTAGGGAGGAGGGGGGCTGTGCGGAAGCGGTGCCGCTCTACTGCTTTGTCTGCAGCCCCCCTTTCCATCTAAAGGCTTTTTTTTCCTCCTCTCCCTTCGTTTGAAGAGTGAATACCCATCCTTGCGCAACGTCGAGTCACGGCTCTCACTAGGTCAACACAAGGCAAAGGGGACTTTCTACCAGCCTTGATCTATCCTAATCATTTTCGACCTTTCAAACACTTTCTTTCATTTTGCTCGGAATTTATGCTCTTACCTAATAAAAAGACGAAAACATGATTCTTATAATATATTCTCATCTTATATATTCAGAGCAGGTACTCATTAATGCTCAGCCTTTTTTCTCCCCACACTTCTACAAAGAGTGCAAGGGGGAAGTCTGGGCGTGATTAAAGAATTCGAAGCCCCTCTTCTCCTTCCCTCTGTCGGGTATGCAAACTAGAACTGGGTCGTTGCCATAGTAGAGAGGGGAGAGCTTGAATAATGATAGCCCTAATCACCCCCATCGGTTTCCTACCCGGGCCTTATATAACGGGAGAAGGCTTCTCTTTCAGCTCATCCACAAAAAGTGGTTTTAATTATAAATTCCACACTTTTTACCTCGATTCCTCAACCTATAAATACAAACGCAATTCAGAAAATTAAGTCATAAATAATCTAATAATCAAGATTCTCAATTCAAAATGTTTTAAAAGCATCGAGTGGTTACAAAGAGAAAGAAAAGTGTGGGGAGACGGATCACACCCTGTCCTTGAACTTGCGCCCACAAGAAGCCATCAATTTTTAATGCTTTTTTAACCAACCATACATCCTGGCCTCTAAAAAAAGCAATTTAGGCCTCTTCTGAATATATGCAGACGCAAATATCACCGAAATAAGAAAAAATCCTTCTATGTAATTAAAAACCATTCAAGGAGAATCAAGAGGGCAAAGCTGACCTCAAAAGCGCCATCAACATAAACGGTTCCCTAATTAGCTATCTACAGATGCTACCGGGCATCTGTCTAATTAAAAAACGTAACGACCGAGATAAACTGAAAAAATAATGAAAACGATTTTAGCGGGACTTAAAGCGTTTTAAAAGTTGGAGCTTCCAAGTATAGAATTCACGTTCGGAAATTGATGTTAACAAAGCACGTCGCATCCTCTCCTCACGTACTAGGACCCATACCAATTAGCGTTATTTGAATATTAACTACAGGTTTTTATACAATAAAAAGAGTAAAGAAAAAACGGTTACCGTTAATAAAAAAAGGGTATCAAGCATTCTTTACGTTCCGGCAATCGTTGAAGGCAATTAGCGTGGAATCCTATGTGCGTAGGCACTTCGAGCCGGGGATAACCCGGAATTGAGGAAGTAGTTATAGTGGGATGATGGCAGTTAAGATATAGGGCGATTCCCAAATGAATATTCATACGTGCGCACGACCATAAAACAATACCGAGTTTTAAATCAACGTTTTATCCTCCGGGGGCGTTTTTCAGAATTTATTGCCAAGTTTTATCAATTTCGAAATCAACTTGGAAAATGACATAGTACTGTAAAAAATGGTCTGATCTATCCATTGGCTGAGCGGAACACTGCTACGTTCTTCGACCTTTTAAGATATGTCCGATAAAGACCAAGAGGACGCTTCCTAAAATTCGGAGGTTCATGACCTAAAATTCTCCAGGGAGTAGAAATTAGGGCAGATGCGACAAAAAGCAGGTGGAATTGAGCCCATATCAAGAGTGAAAACGATTTGGGTTTTTAAAAAAAGGGAGTTCTCCCCCGAAAAAAAAGTTGCCGACGTCAGCCGAAGTTTATAATACAGTCGGAGGAGACTTTGTTTTCTTTGCTCGGGGGAAAAGTTAGCCCGAAGTTTGTTGGGAGGGAGGGGAAGAGAAAAGATATAAAGCGATGAAAGTTTAGGAGCGAGCCAAGTTTTCAAGTTGTATTAAAAGATTCTTCTCCCTCCGGTCTTCAGAAATTGACAAAGTTCCCTTTAAACGCCCCCTTCCTCACGCGGGGACGACCGCCCGCCCACCCCCGGACCGAGAAACCCAACAAGTTACTCTAACCTCTCTAATAACCCAGACTATAGTTTTATCTCAAATTAAAACTGATATCGTTGTCAAAACTTTCGTGATTAAAACTCCGCTTGGGGGGAAAAGTCGAAAAAAGGGGTGGTAAACAATAAAACAAAATTCATTGTGACCACTTGTCATTTTTTTCTCTCCCAAATTTTCAATTAGTTGTGAAGGACTTGAAAAAAAGTTTTTTAAAAACTTTTATGAACGGGAAAAAAAATTAAAACCAACCCAATTCCCAGGCACAACAAAAACAGGTCATTTTGAAAAATTAATTAAAAACTTCCGAAAACATTTCTAGTACTGAAACAACTTTTGCCAATTAAAAATGTGAATAGTACTTATGGTAATCATATTTTGAAAAATTGTATTTGTTTATTCAGCCGAAAAAATTCAACTTTTGTGGTGCGACAAAAACCAAGAAAGGAGGATAACACTTAAGTGTGCTGAATCACTTCCCTATGAGGGCTATGACGACAGAGGGAACTTTTTAAAAAAATCAGTCGTACCATGATTCTCTGAATATTATAATCTCTGAATGATATTCTGAATATCGCCCTACACAGTATACACATTAATCACCACCCTACGAATACCCTCATCACTGACCTCTGAATAGTGAATACCCTAATCACCATCATCTGAATACCCTGATCGCCACCCTCTGAATACACGGATCGCCGCCATTTGAATATCCAGATCACCACCATCTGAATATCTTGATCACCGCCCTCTGAATATCCGGATCACCACCCCACGAATACCCTGATCAGTAATCACCATCATCTGAATACCCTTATCTCCACCCTCTGAATAACTTGATCTCCACCCCCTGAATACACCGATCGCCACCCTATGAATACCCGGATCACCACCCTCTGAATACGATCATCACGATCTTCCTAGTACCCTGAGAACCACCCTACGAATGCCATGATCACTGACCTCTGAATAGTGAACACACCGATCGCCACCATCTGAATACCTTGATCACTACCCTCTGAATATCCGGATCACCACACAACGAATACCCTGATCAGTAATCACCATCATCTGAATACACTCATCTCTACCCTCCGAATAACCTGATCTCCACCCTCCGAATAACCTGATCTCCACCCTCTGAATAACCTAATCTCCACCCTCTGAATACACTGATCGCCACCCTATGAATACACGGATCAGAACCCTCTGAATACGATCGTCACAATCTTCTGAGCACCCTGATCACCACCCTACGAATACCGTGATCGCCACGCTCTGAATATCCTGATCACCATCTTCTGAATACTCTGATCACGAAACTCTGAATAACACCATGTTCATCTGAATATCATCCTGAATTCAGTGGTAGTCTGGGCAGACTTCTGAATACATATTATCAATACCACATTGAATACCTACTCTGAATACATCCCTGAATACTAGTAGAGATACCACCACGATACACTGAATATCGCCCTAAATAACTGAATACCATGATCGCCAGCCTCTGGATTTCGTTTCAACTTGTCGCATTTCATGTTCCCTAACGTGTTTCCCCGCTAGAAAGATTTATAAAAATAAAACTATCATAACATTCCATTGGGCCAATTTAGTGGGTCAACGAGGTGATGAAGGATATAAATTTTATCTCCCAATAACCTAAAATGCCTAATGACTAATCACAAATCGCCTCATTTAGACCTTAACATTTATTCCTAAAAGGATAAATAAATCTAAATTTAAAAGTTGTTTTTACCTATTTTAAACTCGCTTGAAATTTATTACATTTTTACTGTATTCTGTGGTTATGTTTTTTTTTAAATCATAAATTACATGTTATATAAAAAAACATAAATTTTTTTATAATCAATGGAGTTAATTAGAATTAAAACTAGTAGAAAAATATATTGGCAGTAAAAAAATTTTTTACGAGCAAGCAATTTCGAATAGAGAAAGGGTCTTTTACGACTCTTCCATTTTCCTTTGTCTTTTCGTATTTACAGAGGACTTGGAATTGAAATATGAGCGAAAGGGACGAGAAAAACTTGTTTTATGTGTAAAACAACTGTCTGGAGTAAAACAAATTGAACTTCGGGGGAATTTAGTAATTAACGTGGGAAACTATTAACACTTTTATCTTTTAAAGTTCGATAAATAACGGGAGGAGAATGTAATTTAGAGATTTTGAAAAAGGGAGGCGGCTAGGGAGGACGTGACGTGAGTGGGGGTGCTTTCAGTGGGTTAGTGAAGGCATAAAGGGCACGAGCCATTTATTGCGGAGTCAGGCAGGTGTTCTCCCTCTCGCTCTTTCATTCCTTCTCACTCCAACCAAAAAAGGGGGGTTTATATTTTATTAAAGGAGAGCTTGAAACAATGAGGAGAGGAGAGGAGAAGCGGGGTGTCTGTTGCCATGGAGCCCTTGCATGGAGGCGGCCATCTTGCCTTCATTCAAGGGCGATAGCACCCTCGGCTAACCGCCTCCCCCCCGGACCTAAACTCCAGTCCCTACACACAACAATAACTCCCCACCCCCCTTTTCATTTATTATCAAATTCCTACTTTTTTCTCTCTCGCTCCCTCACTATTCCCAAAACTTTTTAGAGCAATGAGATATTCGGCCTTGGATGTTTACACCATAAGTTATATCCCCGGATTCTAACTTTAGACCGAAACCCCAAATGTAATCAAACAGTTGGAAGTAAAGTTTTCGAATTTACCAAACTAGAATCGATAGTCGCTCACAAACATGAACGGATAAACATTCTCTAGTTTAAACGTACCTAATCAATTTAGAATATGAAAATTCATCTGCACATATAAATAAAGCTCATCAAAACTTTTGAAACATCAAAATATCATTAATAAGAAAATGGCCTAATCACATAGTCTACAGAGCATTTTGACGTGTTTTGAAGATTGCCAATAAATGCTTTCCCGGCACAACTTTTGGCAGCCGAAAAACCTTGACTTTTTTCAGTTTTCTGCGTATAACTCGAAAACGAGACATATTTTGAGGAAAACACATTAGATGTAATTTAAAGAAGACAAAATTCTGCGTCGTTTAAAAAAAAGTTCGCTAAAATCGGTCCACTAGACAAGTTTTTACAGGCGATCAAAAAACTTTGCAGCAATCAGAGTCCTTGTAAGAAAACGTTGGAATTCAACAACCTGAACTAAGTTTCAGAAGGTTTAAAACAGAACACACACCACAGGATTATTGAATTATCCCAGAATAAAGGTATTGAGGTAGGCGACACGGAAGCTTATAAAGCTTTGGGTTTCATTTGCATAAAAATGATTTATTAGACCCCGGACACAAGCGACCCCTCTGTGCCAACTTTCTATAAAACATTTTCAGAAAAACCAAATCCAGGCAAACCTTTGAACCGATAACGATAACATCTTTTTATTTTATTTTATTTTTTTAATAAGAGGATTTTCCACTACTAGGTGATATCGCCCTCGCGTCAGTGGTGTTTTCCTATCGGAAAAGTCGATTTTAGGTATATTGGGTTCAATTTGGGGACCGCCCGCCTTGAACCCTGGACCCCATTGAACGCCGTATCGCAATGTTTGGGATTAACGCCTTAGCACACGCGGCCACCACGACACATCAACGACGTCCTTATAAAAAATTTATCTTTGGACGATTAGAGGAGGAATACGTAACGGGCAATCAAGACGACAGTATCGTGACTCGTGAGACGTCATAAAATATGAATGACACATTTCTTCACACCATGGAACAATACAATTCACGAGATGCGTGTTAAAGGCAACATTACTTCACAGCCTCGTGCCCTGTCGCCCCCATTTTAATTATTCAGCCGTCAATAGCTTCTATTTTAAGAACGTTTTAAATTAAGCAATACTGAGATCAAAATTAGGTAAAGGCGGCTATTCTTACCTGTCGAATTGTAACGCGGAACGCTTTTTTTGTTCACCCCCCCTATTGTTGTTGTGGCTCGTATCTGGGAAAGACTGTTTAGAAGGATCGAGACGTGGGAGGGAACCAGGGGACGTTACCATGGCGATGAGCCCGGTAAATGTTGTGCCCCACCCTGCGTGCCGCCCCCTGGACACCGATTAAAAAGAGGTAAAATTTGCAATACGTAGAATTCCAATGTGTGAGAACCCGGAAGTTTGACGGCTTATTACTTAGGATTGGATTAACTTCTAGGATTTACCACCCTACTTCATTAAATTCCATAAAGCCCCTGTAAAAAACGATCAACGTGGGCGATATTTAAAGGGAAATTGCACGGTTCTACCTATTTTAGACCGGAACAAAGACCTGGGGGAATACGAGAAGGGGTAGATAAGCAACCCCTCAGGTAATGGCCGATTCCAATGCAAGAGACTTTCGGTCACGTGACCCCTTCAGACATCACGCACAATACCTTTTAGGCCCTTTTTTTTCTAAAGCACATGGTCGGTAAAAGAAAAGCTTCTTTTTTCCCTCCAGGCTGCATATGACGGATGAACATCTGCAGTTCAAGAGGGTGTACAAAAAACTGGGCAATGACCTTTCCATCAAAGTGTATTCAATACAAAGTTATGATCGAAATAAACAACTTTATAAGGGTCCCGTTTAATCGAAACCTCGGGTCTATAGGTCAAAATGAAGTAAATATCGAAGGGAGAAAATTATTCATGTACATACACGTGCACGCAACCCACATCGATTCCAACAAGGAAACGCCTATAACAGATGTTTACCTTATTGATAAACAACATGAAGACACTTGTCCCTTATCTCAAATATTTCAAAAAAGCTCAATCATGTTATGTAAAATGTGCAGTCTGAACTTTCTTTTTATTAAGGAATGGGAGCGTAAATTCGATTAAAATATTCGCTTTATGGCCTTGTGGATGTGAACATTAGTAAACCTCATTAGCCAAACACAATAGGATCAAAGACAAATTGTTTATACATTTTACTGACCTGGACGAGGTCTTTTACCTTAAAAATAACTTGAAATTTTCCAACGGAAGTGAAAACGTCAAGGATAATAATAGGTCAAATAATGAATATGTGCGTACCTAATATTAAAATAGTTTCACCTGTTTAAACGGGAGAATGGAAACAGGTAAATTCTCGTTTGTAGGGCAGATGGGTGGGAAAAAGGGATGCAAGGGTGCAAGGAAATCGACCCGAAGGGGGGTCCGGAGACTGGGGGCGATTTCGAGGGATTTCGCCCTCCTCTTTATTCATTCAAACCCCCCTTCATTCCAAATTATGTAGAGATTACGGGATGCATTTCAATAACCCGAGCATAACCCACGCTTCAATTAAGCATAAGGATCCCAAAGTCCCCTCCCAAACTGTTTACGTATTCAACATTGTTTCTTCGCCCTCCTAATTTTCAACGTAAACAAGAGGCTTCTTTTGTATCATTCAAGAATATGGAATAATAAAGGAGGATTCGTTTAGGGCGCTCCAAAGGAGCAAGCATGGCAGAAATGAGGCTGAACAAGGAAGATCCTATTTTCCGAGAGAAAGTGAAATCGTGAAACGAAGATCAGGATTCTTATCAGAAATTCTACTTAAGAAAAAATACTAGAAAAAACGGATTTCGCAGTGATTAAAACCCCGGTGAGAAAAAAAGTTTAACCATTCAGGAAGCGTTGACCATATGCAACGTCACGAAAGTGGCCTTAATTCCAGCTCTTCTACTTCGAACGTGATTTATTCGAGCTGATGTCCTAACACAAGCGTCGGCGAGTAAAATAAAAAAACAGACAAAAAAAAACACACGAGAAGGGGGAAAACTCGTTAGTCCTCTCTCGCTCTCCCTCCCTCGGGACATGAATAATGGATACCCTCGCTGCATAAAACTCCAGCCTTGGATGAGTCTACTGTATCAACTCACCATACGTGACTCAGACTCAAGATACGTAAATCACCGGAATTTTAGAGATCGTTAAAAAAGTTTAATCAACTTTTTAAAAAAAGAGATTTTTTTTCTTCGGCGAGAACGACCTCGAATGCGACGCAACGATGGAATTCTATAGTGCGGTAATTAAACTTTAATTGCGGAAAAAGACGGTTATGATACGGGTTCATTGAATGCGTTACAAGGTCTTGTGTAAAACGTGAGAAAAATTATTTTATTTATTTCATTCTCATTAGTCATTGTCTGCGAAAATCTCAAAAGGTCGTTGAATCGATTCGACTTGAATAATCTACATAACCTAGTTTTGAAAAAAACAAGATTAAAAAGCACTTTAGAACGGAAATTCTAAATCAAGAAATAAACAAAGTTGGATCCACTTGCGAGGTAAAGGTTATCGCCACAGGAAGGTATATCCAAACCAACAGATCCCTAATAAACTCAGTTTTTTTGAAGATCAATGATAAGGAAATGAGATAGTTGATGGCCCTACATTGTGTGTCCCATTCAGTTCTTTGTCCATGATGAAGGTTTTATAATCAGCAGATAGTTTCCTCAGATAGCGTGTCCAGAGCTAGCCTTCGTATTCAAAAGGAAATGCTACTCCATATTTGGATTGGCTTAGGGACAGTCAAAGGAGTTGGTGAGCTGTCATTTTCACACCAGAAGCTTTCAACTTTTTCTGCTTGTTTGAAAATGAACTGCAGAGCAACAAGGGAGTTCGATTGTCTGTTTAAGTTTATAAGGTGAACCAGAATCGTGACTTACTTGAAATCGGTATATAGTTTAAGAGTGACTCCGGGTGCATTCTTCGATCACGAGTCACGACAATTCGTGGTCTAAATACCTATTATCTTTTCTAAGTCGATCCATCTCCCTCGTTTTAATCTCGAATACTTAAAAAAAGTCAAGGTAAAAAAAAATGGCGTCAATTTTTTTTTACATAATCTTCATGATGACGCTTAACTCAATTAAGCTAATTTGGACCCCTCATGGATAGGTCAGAACCTTGTTAAGCTGGTTTGGGCCCCTTTTTGGCTGGTTTAGACCCCTTTTTGACTGGTTTGGACCCCTTATTGATAGAGTAAAAGCTTGTTAAGCTGGTTTGGACCCCTTTTTGCTGGTTTAGACCCCTTTTTGGCTGGTTTGGACCCCTTATTGATAGGTAAGAAGCTTGTTAAGCTGGTTTGGACCCCTTTTGGCTGGTTTAGACCCCTTATAGAGAGGTTAGAATCTTGTTAAGCTGGTTTGGGCCCCTTTTTGCTGGTTTAGACCCCTTTTTGGCTGGTTTGGACCCCTTATTGATAGGTAAGAAGCTTTTTAAGCTGGTTTGGACCCCTTCCTGGCTAGTTTAGACCCCTTATAGAGAGGTTAGAATCTTGTTAAGCTGGTTTGGGCCCCTTTTTGCTGGTTTAGACCCCTTTTTGGCTGGTTTGGACCCCTTTCTGGCTAGTTTAGACCCCTTATAGAGAGGTTAGAATCTTGTTAAGCTGGTTTGGGCCCCTTTTAGCTGGTTTGGACCCTTTTTGGATGGTTTAGACCCCTTTTTGACTGGTTTGGATCCCTTTTAGACTGGTTTGGACCTCTTATTGAAAGGTTAAAAGCTTGTTAAGCTGGTTTGGACCCCTTTTTGTCTGGTTCAGACCCCTTTTTGGCTGGTTAGGACCCCTCCAATTTATTTTATGCTAGGAGAATAATTCACACATCACGTTTATTGTTACGTGATACGTAGAGGGTCGACCTGACATTCAAATATCTTAAATGATATAAATTTTAATAAAATTATTTATTCAAGCGGTCATTGCATAATTCAAAATCGAGACCATTTCTCATTTTTCTCCAAGAACAAAAAGAAGATATTTTTCAAGGAATAAATAAATGTTTATTGGATCATTTTTCAACTGGTTTTACTCCCTTCTGGCCCTGAGATAGGGCTGTAAAAATTCGCCCATGAAGATAAAGTTAATAAATGGGATGGATAAAGGGGAGGGGAATGTATTTAATGTTGGATATAGGTTGGGAAAGTGAGACCCGGTTAATTTATATGAACTGTAATATCGAAAAGGGGTCGTCAAACCCGTTTTGCAATAAAACGCCGTGTATCGATCGCCCATGTCACCCGATTCGCTCTTTTCCTTTTGCTCTAAAAACACCTTGATTTTAAAAGCGACATTTTCCAATCTCCTAATCTCGCTTTTGTTGAAAAATTACAACGACGTCATCTACTATTTTAAAGATAAAAACAAGTTCTTTACGTTCATTAGAGGCCGGAAATGTGGCATATTTGTAAAGAAACTGACATGAGTTACTTGGCACCGGTTTTGTCTGCACCATATGGTAGACGTTCAAAACAAAAGTCAAGTCGTTTCCTTTTTTATCGCTCAATAGGCCTTATCAGATCCATTGTTTATTAATTACAAGAGTTAATGAAGAGATAAACAATAGGCGAATCAGGTTTCGAAACAGGGGGACTTTCAATGAAGTTTTTAAACTGGGGCGGCTCAATGAAGGCTGGTTAACAGGTCGGCCTTGCTCGAAGGGTCAAGTCGAAGGTTTTAAAAATCCCGATTTTCTTGAAGTCCGAAGGTGAAAAATCAAAACTGTTTACTTGTAGGGGAATTGCCTGGGAATTTACTCCCTTTCGAAGTTAACATTCAAGTCAAACTTGGCTCCTAATGGGAGAAGTCGGAGACTTTAAGGCAAACACCCGGGCTAACTTTGTTGAAGGGTGATGTAGTGAAGGAGGAGAGTGGAGGAGGAAAGTTATCACATTCATTAACACCAACTTTGTTCGTCTCCTAATTCCATCCTCATACTGGCCAAACTTGGGGAAAAAAGTAGTTTTAATGGAAACAGTTTATGAAAATTTGATATTCCTTTCAACTTTGACACTTTTGAACGTGAATTTCTATAGGGTGGAATAAAAAAAGGAGGGCGTTAAGTAATTGGTTTTCCGTGTAAAGATCTCAGTGCCAAAATCCCCCTTCATGCAGTACAGGTGTGACCCAGTTTTCTTCAGTAATGGCTTTTATTTGGCAACTCATCTAGTCTGAATAATTTGACTTCAGCTCCAGAGACGTCTTTAACCCATGATTAATTTCGCAGCGCTTTTGAAGGGGAGCCAATCCGTTATATGAGTGTTTTCGTTATCGTCAATGAAATTCGACGATATGGGCTCCATTCGTCATCCCCGATCACCCTTTTTGACCCCTTTCTCTGGACAGCGTTTGTAATTACACGAAAAAGGGTTGTAAATCTAACATTCTAATTGAATTTCGTTGCCCTAGTTTTTAGGGAAAAAGCTCTTCCTGGATTTAATGGAGTAATTGGTTGGAAGATCGAATGCGGGGTATTGACCGTTTTTGAAAGGTCTCATGACTAGCCGAAAGGCATCGTGATCCGGCATTTAGGAGCATTGTAGCCACGGACAAACAATGAACACGCACGGCCTCAAGGTTCACGACCCGACCCGCAGCCTCTTTTTATCGAAATGTAAAGTCATCGGAAATGATTACGGACTTACCTCGGTCAGGCGGTTGGGCTGGCGGTTTCGCCGCACGGGGAACTCGTGAGACGACCCTTTCTAAAGTTTTTCTTGTTGTCCTCACTGACTTTTTCCCTCGAGGCTGGAACAGAGAAAAAGAAGATTAAAACCGTGAACAAAAAAAATTACGTGGGCGATAGGGTGACCAGATGGTACGCATAGAGCGTGATTTTACGCATATTTTAAGCAGCACACATTGACCTTATGCGTCAAGGCATTTTCAAGCATTTCTGGGACGATAAACGTCCAAAGAGACAATCTTGCCAGATTTTAAGACTTGTTTTGAGAAGGAAAGACCCTTTTCAGCCTTTGAAACTTTTTCGAATAGAAAAGACACTTTTCAGTCTGACTTTGACCCATTTTTGACAAGAAAAGACCCTTTTTGGTCTCGTTTCGAACCTTGTTTGATAAGAGAAGACCCTTTTCTGGATGGAAATACCCCTTCTAGCCAGATGTTGACCATTTTTGAAAGAAAAAGGCATTTTTCAGAAAGTTTTCTTTTTAACAAGAATAGACCCTTTTCAGCAAGATTTTGGAACTTTTTCTACAAGAAAAGATGCTTTTTAGCTTGGTTTGGACACTTTTTGACTAGAAAAGACTCTTTTCGGCCTACTTTTGAACCTTGTTTGACAAGAAAAGAAACTTTTCAGACAGTTTTTGACCCTTTTTTGACAAGAAAAGACACTTATAAGACATTATGTGACCCTTTTTTGACAATAAAAGACCCTTTTTGACAAGAAAAGACCCTTTTATGACAAGAAAAGACCCTTTTATGACAAGAAAAGACCCTTTTATGACAAGAAAAGACCCTTTTATGACAAGAAAAGACCCTTTTATGACAAGAAAAGACCCTTTTTGAGAAGAAAAGACCTTTCTTAATGTGGCTTCGAACCTTGTTTGATATGGAAATACCTCTTCTAGCCAGATTTTGACCATTTAGAGCATTTTTTAGACAGTTTCCTTTTTAACAAGAAAAAACCCTTTTCAGCATGATTTTGAAACTTTTTCGACAAGGAAATACCTTTTTTAGCTTGTTTTGGACCCTTTTTGACTGGAAAAGACTCTTTTCGGCCTAATTTTGAACCTTGTTTGACAAGTAAAAAAACTTTTCAGACAGTTTTTGACCCTTTTTGACAAGAAAAGACACTCATCAGACAGAGTTTGACCCTTTTTTACAAGAGAAGACTCTTTTTTGGTCTTGTTTCGAACTTTGTTTCATAAGAAAAGACCCTTTCTAGCCAGATTTTGACTCTTTTCGACAAGAAAAGACACTTTTCAGACAGAATTTGACAAGAAAAGACCCTTTTTAGCCTAATTTTGGACCTTGTTTGACAAGGAATGACCCTTTCCAGCCTGATTTTGACTCTTTTTGACAAGAAAAGACACGTAAATTTAATTTTACTTTTTATTATTACCTTTTCTTGAGTCGGTCAAGATGACTGATGTAGAAATGGACAGCAAAGCGGCAAGTAAGCGCCCACTGTCCGCTGATTCAGACGCTAGTATACATGAATCTAAAAAGCAGGCAAATCATAATATGCCTACTTTTCTTGTGTTCAAAAACAAAAACGAAACAGAAACTCTTAATGGAATTTCACCGTTCGTTATAAACCGTGCAATTGCAGCAATAAGAGGTCAACCGAAGTCCATAAAGAAATTAAAAAATGGAACTCTTTTAGTAGAGTGTGCCGGTGATGCGCAAAGTAAAGCACTGTTGGGGATGACGGTCCTACACACTACACAGATAGTCGTGGAAGGACACAAATCACTGAATTCGTCCAAAGGAGTCATCTTCTCCACTGATCTTGCCTTTGTTTCCGAGGAGGAATTAAAGGTCGAGCTGTCGGATCAGAAGGTGACTGATGTATATAAGATTTATAAAAATGAAAATAATTCAAAAATTCCAACCGGAACAATTATATTAACCTTTTCCACCCCCAATCCTCCCAAAGCGATAAAAGCAGGTTATCTTTCCATCAAAGTAAGACCTTATTTCCCTAATCCAAGGCCATGCAAGACATGTCACAAGTTTGGGCACTCTAGCTTGAGATGCCCAAACGGGGAGACATGTTTAATATGTGGAAAAGCCAGGCATGAGCAGGAGGAGGAGTGCTCGCCTTCTTGTATCAATTGCTCGGGTAACCACTCAGCAAACTCGAAATCCTGTCCCAAATACCAGGAGGAAAAGGCCATTCTTAGGATTGCAACAGAAGATAAGATTAGCTTCATCGAAGCCAAGAAAGAGTTTCACCGATTAAAAATCGCTACCACCTCGCCTAAACCACACGAGTCTTACAGTGCGGTAACTCGAGCTCCAGAAGAGAAGGAGTGTACCGCTTGTCAGGAACTAAAGGATATTGTTGCATCTTTATCTGCAAAAGTTGCTGAATTAACAGCAGCCCTTCAGGCTCTTGAATCGAAGCAAACGGGAGCCCCTATTAAACCTCCCCAGCCTTCAAAGCCCCAAGATAAGCAGAAACCAAAGACACCGCTTCAAAAAGCTGCTTCAGACATGCACAACACAAAAAGAAATCAGGCAAACACACAAAATACTGCACAAAAGGTTTCCCCACCTGCCAAGAACGATCCTCCAAAAACCCCTAACAAACAGGAAAAAACTAATACCCAACGGAGTGGGGACGACCCCACATCAAAATGAACAATTTTTTTATAGTTCAATGGAATCTAAATGGCTTCTGCAGTCGTGCAGAAGACATCAAGATTCTTATCAAAGAATTAAATCCGAAAATCATTTGTTTACAAGAAACTCACTTTAAAATCAATCATTCAGTCTCATTAGAAGGTTTTTCTGTAATACGTAAAGACTGCTCATCCACACGTATAGCTGCGGGAGGAGTCGGCTTTTTTATTGACAATTCTCTCAGTTTTACGGAAATTACTTTACAAACTACTTTACAAGCAGTGGCCATCCAGCTGCACTCTCCATTTCAGATAACATTAATTTCAATATATTTACCCCCAGGGCGTGAAAACCCATCCAGGAATGACCTAGCACAGCTTATCAGGCAAGTTCCCACCCCTTACTTGATTATGGGTGACTTCAATGCACATAATGAAGTGTGGGGATCGGACAAAACCTGCACCCGTGGAAAGGTAATCGATGATTTTAGAACAGACGAAGGTTTGATAATTTTAAATGACGCCTCCCCGACGCATTTATGCTCTCGTACTGGTTCCAGGTCTAATATTGACCTAACCCTATGCAGTCCCGGTATTTCTAACAATTTCGACTGGAGCGTCTCTTCTAATTTCTATGGAAGCGATCATGCCCCAATCCTGATTTCCCGGCACCTAGAGCATCTTAATTCTCAGAACAAACCAAAGTGGTTAATCGATAAAGCCGATTGGGACAAATATAATTCAATATTAAAAATACCTGAAATTGAACCCCCAATTGACATCGAAAGTGCGACGAAATCCATCACTGATTCTATCATACAAGCTGCCATTGTCGCTATTCCTAAATCGTCAGGTACTTCCCCCAGACCGCCAGTTCCCTGGTGGTCGGAAGAATGCATGATCGCTCTGAGAAATAGGAGGAGAGCTCTCAGAAAATTTACAAGATCCCCTTGCGAGACAAACCTTGAGGCGTATAAAGAAAACAAGGCAATAGCCAAAAAGGTCTTTAACGAGGCCAAGAAAAAATCATGGATTACCTTCACAGGGTCGATTTCCAAGAACACCCCGCCCTCTGAAGTGTGGAGGAAAATGAAAATGGTCGGTGGAAAACCGGCTCAAAGAAAAATTACCGCATTACAGGATAATGACGAGTTAATAACATCTCCAATAGAAATAGCGAATCATTTAGGAAAATACTTCTCATCGAATTCAAGTAATAGCTGTCTGGGAAATGATATCAAAGCGAAACGATTAGATAAGGAAAATATACCAATAGATAATACATTATACAAAGATCTCCCCTTCAATGCACAGTTCAGTATTCAGGAATTAAATTTTACGTTAGCGAAAGTTACAGGAACTTCCCCTGGTCCGGATGAAATACATTATGAAATGATAAAGAAATCCTCTAATAGTTTTAAAAAATGTGTTCTCAAATTATATAATAGAATTTGGAATGAAGGTTATTTTCCTATGGCCTGGAGGGCAGCGGAAATAATACCCATCCTTAAGCCAGGGAAAAACCAAATCTTGGCAGATAGTTATAGGCCTATTTCCCTAACCAGCTGCCTATCTAAAGTTCTAGAAAGAATGGTATGTCGAAGGTTAACGTGGTACTTAGAGGAAAATAAAATTTTAGCAAAAGAACAATCCGGGTCACGAAAAGGCCGCTCATGCATGGATCATGTGTTGATGTTAGAAAATGAGATTCAGGAGGCGTTCAGGAAAAAAGAAAGCGTCGTGGGCGTCTTCTTGGATATTGAAAAAGCCTATGAATCTGTCTGGAGGAGGGGTATTATTAATGCGTGCTACTCCTACGGCCTAAAAGGGAAAATTCTAATATTCCTGAAAGAATTCCTAAGGGAAAGAACCTTTAAAATTCGAGTAGGTGATCAGGTATCGAGAACTTTCCTGCAGGAAAATGGTATTCCGCAGGGATGTGCGCTAAGCCCAACACTTTTCATTCTTGCTATTAATCGAATTATTGACCCTAATAAAGCAAGTGACGTTCACTTTGCCCTATATGTAGATGATGTTGCTCTTTTTACCGCCCTTAAAAGTCAAGAGGTTGCGGAAAATAAAATACAAAGATCCCTTAATTATATTCAAACATGGTGTGAAATGGAAGGGCTTCGACTCTCATTGACAAAGTCTCACTCCATTTTATTTACTAGGAAAAGGAAAATCGATGAACCAAAACTAACCATACGAAACTTCCAGCTTCAATCCAAACCTACGATTAAATTTCTAGGGGTAACCTTTGATAAAAAGCTCAACTGGAGCCCATATTTGAGGGAGCTCCGGGGAAGTTGTTCTAGGCTATTGGATACCATATCAGTACTGACCAATACTCAATGGGGTGCAGACAGAGCCTCACTATTGAAATTTTATAAAGCACTCGTAAGATCAAGAATAGAATATGCTGCTGCAGCATACGACTCGGCTCGGAACTCAATAACTAGCATGCTAAACCCAATCCATAATAGGGCCATAAGATTGTGCACGGGAGCTTTTAGAAGTAGCCCAATTGCAAGCATACTTGCCGAAAGTGGAGAACTGGACCTCAAATCCCGACGTAAAGAAATAGTTGCCCGTACTTTCATCCGAATTAAATCCAATCCCCACCACCCGTTACATGATAAAATAGCTAATATAATTCCAGCAGTAACACAGTTTTTTGAAAATCATCCTAATCACACTAGACCTTTCATATATAGAGCAGCTATGTACCTTGAATCCTTTAACGTCCCATATGATGATATTAAAGAATCTGATACCCACAAGTCACCGGCTTGGTCCATAAGACATTACCCGAAGTTCATTAAAAGCCTTGCAAGATTCCCAAAGGCCTCAACCTCTGAGATGGAATATAAAACAAGATTTTTGGAAGTTATAGAAAGAATGGAAGAATGGAAAAAGGTTTACACGGATGGGTCAAAAGAGGGAGACAAAGTTGGATGTGCTTTTCTTTTAAACAACCAATCCTATAGAATAAGACTTCTTCCATCCTTTAGCATTTACACTGCTGAGCTGATGGGAATCTTGCAAGCGCTCAAAAAGATAAAATGCTTACCAGATAAATACCTCATAATTTCTGACAGCTTAAGTGCCATCCAAGCCGTTGAAAACCCCTACAGCAAAAATCCTTATGTTCAAGACATTTGGTCCCTAATGGTGGACATGCACGAAACCCAGGTGGCATTCCTATGGGCCCCTGGACATGTAGGTATTGAAGGCAATGAATTGGTAGATGCTGCGGCAAAGCTAAGTCTCGGGGACCCCGTCGTGGAGGAATACCCACCCTCTGTGACGGATCTCTCGGCCTGCTTAAGGGCTGCCTCGCTGAAGGACTGGGAAGTAAGATGGGCCCAAGAATTTGATAACAAATTAAGACAAATCAAGCCAACAGTGAGGAAATGGCAAACAAGCTCCCAGTCCTTAAGAAGAGATGAGGTGGTCTTGTGCAGGCTTAGAATTGGGCACACCAGGTTGACTCATGGGCACTTGATGGAAAGGGGAGCACCCCCCATATGCGCGTGTGAGGAGGTCCTAACAGTCGCCCACATGTTTAGTTCTGAGGGACCGTGTACGGTCTTTGACTGCCGGCTGGCTTGGCCGGATTGCCTTGGTGATAACCAGGAGGAAATAGAAAAAGTTATTAGATGGTTGAAGGATGGGGAGGTGATGGGGAGGATATAGGAAGGATATAAAAAAAAGGTGATAATAGCCCCAAGGCTGTTCACCTATATATAAAAGAACTTTGTTTCATAAGAAAAGACCCTTTCTAGCCAGATTTTGACTCTTTTCGACAAGAAAAGACACTTTTCAGACAGAATTTGACAAGAAAAGACCCTTTTTAGCCTAATTTTGGACCTTGTTTGACAAGGAATGACCCTTTCCAGCCTGATTTTGACTCTTTTTGACAAGAAAAGACACTTTTCAGACAGAATTTGACAAGAAAATACCCTTTTTAGCCTAATTTTGGACCTTGTTTGACAAGGAATGACCCTTTCCAGCCTGATTTTGACAAGAAAAGAAGCTTTTCCGACAGATTTTAAGCCTTTTTCGACTAGAAGAGACCCTTTTTATCCAGATTTTAAATACTCCACTATTTGCTGATCAAAATTGAAAAGCCTTGGGGCACACAAAATGATAACTTTCATCTGGTCACCCAAGTGGGCGAGGACAATGAGGGAATTAAAAATATTAATAAACAAGCGTAGGTTTCAAAACAAGGCTAATCGATCTTTTTTCTTCAATATGTTTCCTGAGGCTCTTCTAGTAAGCACCCACACAACCATTTTGCCCCAATTCACTCCAAAAGATGCTCCACGTTTTTTAAAACGTTTCCGAAAGTTCAGATTTCCGAGAGAATTTCGGTTTTAAATTATACGTTGTTATCGAAGATCGATCAGGGTTGATGTTCAACATTATGTATTGCATCGGTCCTAATATCGGAAACCGGTTTCTCTCCTTTAGAGGCCTGAGGGAAGAAACAAAACCCATAATCTGACGGCATCTTTGATCTCGGTGAAACCTGAACAAGCGAAATTGTGATTCTAGGCGAACAAATTATGAAACTTTTCAGGTTCAAGGTTATCGACTTGAAAATACGTCGCTAATCAAATTAACCTCAATAAAGGAGAATTGTAGTTGAAAAGAGGGGAGATGAACAAAGAAAATCGCTTTCTTTCGAGGACATAATAGGTCGGGAGCGTGAGGGACGCTTTTGATTCGTTGAGACCTTGGGAGAGATATTTTTCCCCTGAGGCGAGCACGCACTCGTTTTAAGTCGTGTTCATGTCAAATCGAAAAGGGAAGAAGATCGCTCGAATCTTTTTTCCTTCAACTCGAATCGATAGCCATAAGCCTATCATGTCATCTAAAGACGTTTCCAGAAAGCAAAACGATTATGAAAAAGTTTAATTCATAAAAAAAGTAACATTTTTTTATGCAATTAAAACTTTCTTAATTAAAGGAAAACTTTATAAAAGTTATTTTTCTTTGGAGAGGAAAAAAAACCTTTAGGACGTAATGGGGCGTAGGAGGGCATCGATCACTTGAATCCCCTGGGGCTTGTGCTATTGTATGCCCTCATATGCAGTAAAAGCCCCCTAAAACATTATCTCTTATGAAATACTACTTTCGGATGTGTCGTGCAGGTTCACACAAAAACCGGTTCGAAATTGAAAATCGCATTTTGTAGAGGCGACCTCAAACCCGTTTTTGGAGCTGTAATGGCTTTAAAATTAGACCCGAGTCTATTTCGATCTTGTATTTAAAGTTTTGGCATCCTCTCAGAGATAAAATGTTGAAATATTTGTGAAGGTTTGTTTACACAGGGAGGCGGGATGGAATCTAGTAAATATTAGATGATAAACAATTAAATTCGATATTATAAGATGTCAAGGTTTGGCACATGAAGCCTGAAATGAATCGATAGCGATTTATCTGGAGAAACGGTGTAATCTTGATTTATAGAGTGATTCTGTAAATGCCAAAGTGGAGGTCGGTGAGGTCAATAAATGCCTCTCTTTCTCCAGCCTCCGCCCTAGCGTAGCCTTCGATGCAAGCCTCCCCACCATCGACCGGCCTCATTAGCAATTGTAATTCTGGTTATTACTTAACACGGAGAAAACAAACGCCGTAAATTAACTACGCTCTAGTTCAAGGGTATACCATTTGCAAGTTATGTAAAAGTTAGCCGAAACCAGATCGTAGCGGACAATGCAGGGGGAACAATAGGGGTTGATAACAACTTTAGTGACGTTCTCCGATGTTAATTGTGGAGGTGGTGCGAAAAGGGGGAAAAACAAGGCAGTAAGATAGTTATATACTGGTTATCTCGGCAACTTATAATGGACTCGAGAGACAATTGAAACGGAACAGGGTGGAGCGGAGAGGAAGTAAACTTTAGCCGAGGGAGCCATAGTTCCAAATTAAACCAGGGTGTTCAACTTAATTGTTCCTTTATCCTTGAAGCACGTTATGCGTCGCACTTAGCCAATTTCGGATCCTATCTAGTGCATAAAAAGACCGTATAATTTCACAATATTCTGCATCTGTTCATCATTGTACACATCAGTCTCTTTATGAAGTCGTATTTTATAATAATAAAAAAAGCTTTGAAAATTCCACATAAAACTTGGAAGCTAAACCACACACGTTTTCAGATATGAGGCTTTAAGGGTTGAACGTGAGTTATGCTTGGTTCGTGGTCCATTTTAAGGGGAAGATGCTCGTAAATCGCAGGGTGCCACAACCAGAAATTTATTCTGACGTCATAATTCTGGCTGTTTACTGCAACCTTGATACTAGACAATCGATAAGACTTATGAGGTTCACACGTTGACTCCCACGTTTCCTAATTCATTGTGAAATGTTGCGAGTTCATTTATTTTAAAGAGGCTCTATATCGCTGTATCGCTGTAATTGGCGTCGATAAATTACAACTGCAGTGGGCCTATCTCACGGCTATCACCATCATCCTCTTGTCATATATCATCCATGACAAGCCCCAGTTTCCATTTAATGAATTATTAAACGGCTTATTTTTTAAGTTATTACGGAAAGTTTATCGTTCTTAGAGGTCAATATTCAGAGCGGTCTTTCGTATTGAATTCCCATTTACAGTCGTTGCATAATAAACGGGCTCCCGGGAAGATGAATAATGGATTCCGGGGGTAAATATTACATCCTCGGTGGTCGACTCCCAAAAGCGGCCCACCCCCATCTCCCACTTGTCTGTTTCGTGCTTTTCCGTTTGCATCCCTTCCACGCTTCAAAACCCCTCCCCGAAAAGCGCATATATGGTAGGTACATTATAAAGCGAACTCTATTTCCCAGGGCTTCCCTTTTAAATTGCAATATCGATTTTACACTCCCCCTTCTATGCAAATTGACGTTTAAACACGCCATGTCAGGAGTATTTTCGTCAGGGATAATGATTCTGACAGTCCACAACAAAAACGCACTTGACAAACGCTTTTTTGCTTTCCCAATTGTGGGCCAATTTGGAGCAACTGAATCGTTTTAGGCTCAAATTTTACCTTTGAGAAGGAAGTTTAGCATAAACGATAAAGGATGAACATTAGGAATATTGGATAAACGATAAGGGGTTTGAAAAGGTCTAAAATCGATAAACCCTCCACTTTTATATTTCCTACTCCTTTCATTTTCTCTTTCTTCGCCTTGTTATTACTCGTTAATGAGTGCAAGCGCAGACTTTTCCGCCCCTCGCCCTCTAAGTCAATCGCGGCCCCCTAGGGCGTTACTTCCCCGTTCTAATTCGAACAATCGAAAGGGTGAGGGAAAAAGGGGGAGAAAAAAAATCACAGCGGAACATCATGACGTATTAATTTAAAGTTCCCTTTGTCCCCCCACCACCACCGTTAATTATCAAAACTCCAAAAACCTGAAATAAAAGCGTAATTTTGTTTTCCCTTTAATTTTTTTGTCTCTCGTTTTGAATGCTCATTATAATCGCTTCACAAGGTTTTCCAATTAAAATTGTATGAATAGACTACAAATTATACATTTTCCACATTTAAATTGAAGAGCTGAAGTATCGGACGTTTATTTTTCATAAATAATTATATTCCATTCGAAGAATTGTTTAAATAAAAAAATTGTTTTTAAATAAATTAGGGCACAAATGGCGACTTTCGCGCCACTCAGCCCGCCTGACGGATTGGTCCTGCGGGTTCAGCCTCAAATTGGGAAAGGTTAGGGATAGGATTTGTCAACGCCACTGTTGTGCCATGGAAGCCGCCATGAAAGCCTCCTTATCCTCACAAACAAGGTCTGGTCTGATAGTTGTGGAAGGACTCCCAAAACTGGAACTTTCTCAAAAAGTGGGTTCTCCACAATTGGAAGATAACACTAAGGTTACCATCTACCGAATAGCCTCGAGGGTTCACGAGTAAGATAGTGATAGCTATTAACCTTTTTAAAAATCAGAGCTTTGATCGCGAGAGGAAAAAAATCAACTCGAGGATTATCCAACGCCTCGTACTAAGGCCTCGTTTAATTTATAATTCCATGCATGCCAATCGTATATTGACGTGGTAAGGCCACCTAGAATAAGTGAGGACGGTATCCTGCAACGTTTAGGACACTATTTAAAGGAAGGCATCATTAAGGTCATTACTCACTAGAATGAGCCCGAGAGGCATCCCTTGCCCTCCCCACACCACCCCATCCTACCCCAACATTATACTCACCTCCCCTGCCCTCCATCACCTCCCTTTTTATATATCCCACAGGGTAGGTCGCTTTTGTAGAAGCGGGGGGCATAAATTAACTCGATTTAGGACCCATCGTGCAAAGTATCCCTAGATAACCTAACCTCTTAAGACTAACATGGTGAAATGACCAGTCATGAAGGACAAAGACCAAGGGTCATTTTGACCATACAGAGTCGGTCTGACCCTTTCCCAAAATTCGAGCGTAATACTTACAATTGCCAACATTTACGAGAAAACTGAAATTTTAATATCGAGCATGGCCATACCCTGCAGGGCAAAATAGGTTTGAAGGTCCTAAAAGTAGGCATGATTCAAACGAAGGATAGTTTTAAAGATAAACTGTGCTTGTAATGAATGTGCTAGATCTGACCCGGTTGCACTGACCTCGAATGCAATTCTAATCTAAGCAACCCCTTTCAATGTTACGTTATCTCACGCCAACGTAATGAACTTTTACTTCCTCGCATACTTGCATGATTTAAAATCCAATTTTTTATTTAAAATATTTTCGGGAAAGTATAAAACTTTTAAGTCAATTAAGTTCTTAACAAAGTCTTTTTCACTTTCTAAAAAGCCCTTCTAGCTCGCCCAGGGACTAAAAGGGAGTATAAGTTTAAAGAAACTTTTTTATTCCCCTCCCACCTTTTTATTCGCTCGTTATTTTTCTTTTTTTAAAGTGTCTTCTACGTTTAATGTTTAATCTATACAGAGTTGCCTTTCAAGGACGACGCTTTGAACATATAAATCAATAAAGAAGAGACCGCCCACCAATTAAATCAGCCCGGGGACTCTGGGGGGAAAAAAGATATGAAAGCAACGGGGTTAACGAGCGACCTCTCTCAGGGACCTTTTTTCGTATAAAAGGCTATAAAATTACATTTAAAAAAAATCTTATAAAGTATTAATCCGAAGGGGGAAATAAAGGGTTCAGTTTTACGCTTTTTGTAGGGTAAATATTTTATAAAAGTTTTTTGACCTAAATTGTATTCCAGAGTCGTAAACTAATCGCACGATGGGAGTTTTAAGAGCTCAAAGTTTCTAGAAGTCCCCGCTGAAGTTATCCCGTCGCATTAATAAAGCCGTGGCTAATCCTCGAGGGTAACCCGCGGTCGCCGCCTTCGTCCGGAGAGGCGGGGCGTGGCCTTTCGCTTAATTAAGTTTCGCTTCTTCAACTTTAGATGAGCTTTCGAATATTGTTTTACGGCCCATAAACTCCCCCAGGGGCTCCTTCCGACCTTCCCAACCCACACAAGTTCGCCAGTTTGCTAACTCAAATTTCCCCCCTTTTGTTAACTGTTTGTTTTACCTTTAATCTCCTCCAAGTTTACAAATTCAAACGCTTTTGTATGACTATCAACTTTTTTTAATGGCCAAACTTATTTAGAAATGGCTTCGAGCCAATCACCAAACAAATGATCACAGGTGTCTATGTTTGATTCATATTATGTAAAAATATCTAAATATTTAAAGCTATTTGTTGACCGGAATTCAAATAGTGATATTACACGCTGTCTCGTATTGTAATAAAGCTCTAACTTATGGATGCAATCCGTCTATTGCAATGGGAGCCCGAATTCCACCTCCTGAATCTCAATTATCTCAAAAAGCCAAGTAATTCGATATTCCATAGTTTGGAATCCACAGCCTTCGCAGGTCATCAAGAACACATTGAGCTAACAATTAATTCATATGACCTGTTATAATCGAAAAATTTGACATCTTCAATTTGAGCACAAAAAAGGTTTTTATGCGTTTAATCAGGTTTGGGAATTGGGGCCGAGCCATTTGATAAACGAGTTAAAAGTTCCGGACTAACAAGGCAATGTCTGAAAACAAGTTGTTCGATGGAAGAGATAGGAAGGGTTTTAAACTGGTGGGGGGGGGGGTGAAGTCACGTACAAAGTAGGTACTCTGGTAATTGAGTAAATGTAAGCTGGGAGAGTTGTCGGATCAATATTACGGCCGAGAGTGTGCGAGTGAGACGGAGAAATCAGACCGTTGTCATACGACCTTAGTAACATATCCCACATGTCTAATTCAAGTACCCCCCCTCTCCTAGCACCCCCTCGAAGCGGAAAGTTAAAACAAACAACTAGCAAGTGTTCCAGAGTTTGAATGACAGGTTAATAAACTGTTTTGTCACAAAGAGAATTAATTAATGAATAATTTAAGCGAGTTTTTCATATATAATTTGTTTTCTAAAGAAGGAAAAAATATGAGGAAAAAAAATTTAATATAAAAATTTCTTAAGCAAAAAAATTTCTAGCAGGGGTTGTTATGAAAAGGATGAAAAGGGGTGAGAAAGCCGAGGATTAACTCACCTCGAAATGTCTTCCTTATTATTCGATGAAAAAAATGTAAATTTAAAGAAAAAGAAAACTGCACTAAAAAAAAGATTTAATCATAAAATAAACACGAGACATGATGAAAAGCACACTTCACAGATCCGAACGACAAGGACGGGGTGTTTACTTGAAGGTTGAGTTAGGCTGGGAGTCGTCCTGAAGTGAGGGGAACTCCTGGTTTGGGCGGGTGGTAGGGCTTTCGTGTTGAGTCGGACGGGTTCGGGACGAGGTGGAAAACGGCTCGGGGGAATGCGAGAGGGGGACGGCTATTCAAGGTTGCATGCTTCCATTTCCCTTCGCCTCCCGCCCAGCTCGCATCATGCGATCGATCACACGATTGACGAGTCACGGATTTAATTGAGAATGACTAACGACCTCAAACTTGGACAAACGGCCGCGCTATTCGAGACCGACTTTATCTTTGACCTTTCAACACCTCGGCGACATGTATAATTAAGTCCTCGTGGTGAGTAGGCTAACGGATTCGTAATGTCACGCTACATGGCTTTACTTGACTGGAGATGTCCCATGACATTCCCAACACGGTAGTTGATTTGTGCAACACAAACCTAGTCTTCTATTATTTCCAAGCATTCCAAGGAGCCTATGACCCGCAGGACCTATCGGTAATAGCCGGTCTGCCTAACCAAGAATCTGGATCAGCAGGGATTGAATTCAAACTTTCAATATCAAACATTTTAGCGGATTTCCGCATGAAAGAGGCTATTGAGGTGGTCCTCTCCACAAGGCTGTGAACAATAAAAGATGGAATTTTAATGGTTTTTTTTTATTATTTTCTAATTAATTAAGGTTAATTTTAGGGCTCCTCGTCCCATCAAGCCATTCCTAATGAAATCTGTAATTGTTTTTAGCGGTCACAAGGGTGAATAGCATATAATGAACGTTGTTATACAGAGTGAATTTCAAACGAGCCACGTGTAGAGAATTTTTAGTCTGTCTCTTCTGGTCAGAAAGGCCTCCGTCATATAGAATGCTTTTTAATTTCGTATGAATTCGTTTCGTTCCAGAATATTATTTTCAAACAAACACGGCGGAGAGTATTCGGGGCAAACTTCATGAATTATGCATAGCTTTATCCCCAGTGTGATGGAATTTGCATGTTTGCACACAAACTATTAATGCCCACTCTCTCATTCCATCTCCATCCCTCATCGGTGCTCAAGCCTCCAGCGTTCTTTATCAAAGGGCAAAATAAAACTGATGTCCATTACGCGAATATGTTACTAGCAACTTTTAATTTGAAATTTCCACGGTTGAAGGACGTGACTTTATAAAAAGGCCAATTTATCAGATGCTAATGAAGAAGAATTCGGAATATGAAGATAAAAAGGGAATAAAATCGATAAAAGAACCTAATGTAGTAGGGTCGACTGCGAAATTGCCTTTCACGTTTATAAATTCAAATTAGAACATTAACATAACCAAGAGCCTCGAGCATAATATCGGAATCCATTCAACAGGCATTACCTTTTACAGTTTTCCCTTGAACATTTAATAGAAAAAAACGTTCAAATTTGAGGAAGAAATAAAGAAAAGAAGACGTATTCAAGAATACGAGTATTCATAAAAGTTTTATCTGATTGTGGGGTAAATGAGAGTTAGGAGAAGTCGTTATAATAGAGAGAGAAGTTGAGATTGGAAAAGGGAAGGCGAGGGCGGCAGTAAAATGCGACCCAGCTCCTGTTTATTTGGGTCGATCCTCTAGAATCTAGATAAAGTGCGCCTCCTTTCTCAAGCAGAAATGGATGGAACTTGTTTTTATACCCTTCCGCCCAGTATCTCATGTTTATCTCGCCAAGTCCAGATGTTCCAAAGGCAAAGGGGAGGAAGTTTCCAATGCAACAATCAAACGTTTTATAACTTTCGACAAGAGACTTAAAATTCAATTCGAACAACGTCACGAAATCCGATTGGAAGATAACCAAGTCACGTCTGCGTACATTAGGAAAACAAGGAAGTTACCATTGTATGTGAACAGGTGATAATTGGACGTCCTTGCGTCGAAGAATAGAGCCCGGGAGAGGATGTAAACGTTTTCGCCCCGTTTTCTCGACATCCGCTCACCAGCCGGTCTGACTCAGCCCCGCATTCTTCGTTATATTTATGCCCCCTCGACGCAGATAACAGGCCCGTTTAGTACGTTTATCTTACAGTCAAAGGGGACGCTTTTGGACTCAAAAACGTCATTTCCACATGCTGTTTATTCTCTTCAGTTTCCTCTCAATGGCATAATCGATAACATCGTCCAAGTTCTTTTGTTTCTTGTCAAATCTGATATCTTGTATGAGGTATCCCTGCATTTGATAGGAAAATTAAGGAGGAAAGCAATTTCATCACAAGTGGAGCGTCTAGTCATGGACCATTTCGCCAACATCGAGAATCTTTCTAGGGTCATCATAGGTGAAGATATATTGTTGCGACCACATGAGCATTTCAATGGGATACGCATCCCACATGAAACCGTTACATCAGTTAATGGATGCACAACAGCCTGAGCAAGTTCCTGGGGGTCTCAATCGACCTTTTTTGGATTGAAGACAAAAAATGGACTGCAGCGTAAACCGATAGGTGAAAAGAGTTATCGTCTGGTTAAGACAGCGACTCTCGGACGTAAATAGAGTAGACGGGATTATTCCTGTCGAGTTGTTGGCATCCGTTTCCCCAGTGGAAACATAAAAATACGCGTATAAATAAGAGAGTTTATAAACGGTTCTTTCGTTTTTAAGTGGAACAGCTCAAGGTTTTAGTCTCGTTCGACTGTCAAATATCGAGAGGGAAAAAAGATTAGAAGTAGCAATTGTACAAAGGCTTTCTTTTAAAACGAAATAACCTTTAATACAGGTAGTTTCGAAATTTACGAGGTAATAAAACCAGAAACGTTTTACCCCAGACTTCCAGCAGCACACAAGTTAGAAACGGAGAGTGAACTAGAGAGAGAAAGAGATAACAAAGACGGATACGTACTTCAACATGAGAACAATAGCCGTTGCAGACTCTGCTCTGCCCATGCCAGGGAGCTCTCGTTGTTATTCTAACAATGGAGGCCCCGTTCGGCTCGTTACGTTTCCGACAAACGGTAGATGAATATTTATGGATTAGGATGTAATAAATTAAAAACTTTTCCCTCCGATTACTAAATAAGCCAAAATTCGAACAACCTTTTTGAATAGAGATGCCAAAATTGAACAAGCAAAGAACAAAAGGTCAGCTTAACCAGCTCTGTGCAACAAAATAGACAGAGGTCATCTTTTCAATTTATAATACTGGTAATTGAAACTTTGTTTAAATATGTAAACATAAAGCGGTGGCGAACCGGTGCCTGTTGTGCAAGTCAAAAGAACCGGTTCTTTAAAAACCGGTCTGGTGTCCCATATCCCATTAAGGGAAAGGGACATCGGCCAGAGAATTTCAACTTTTTTTATCCTTAAATTATTCAGTCTGGGTCATTGACAGAGAAAAATCGATTTAAAATTACTTACAGTCGTTCTATGAAAGACAAAGTTGGATCTCGAACGTCTCGGCGTCATACCGACATCTTCCCCTTTCATTATTGACTCCACGACTGAAAAAACAAAAAAACAATTATTATTAAAAATAAAACTTAAAAGAATTTTAATTAAAAGTTCCTACTTTCGCAATAACCTTTCATATTTAAAAAAACCATCGGATTATTTCCATCACTCCAAGAACTCTTTCGTCTAATTAACTCACTTTTAGAAACTTCTAAATTATTTTTGCTTGAAAAGATTCGAAGAAAGACGGTATCAAACTAGTTCATCCCCTGGGAATGAAAACTCAAAAGAAAAAATGAAAGAAACTCTCAAAGTTGGAAAACTTTAACTTTGCATAAATAAAAGACCTAACAACAGGTTAAAGAAGAAAAAAAAAAAAGAATTTAACGTTTTAAATATTTAAAATGGAAGAAAAAAAACTTTGATGGGAGCCTTGCCCTATCGTGCAGTTAAAAAAACTAAATTAGCATACGCGCCTTTTAAAAATGCTAATTCGAAAGCACATCTCGATTTCGTTCCACGATTATCTAATAAGTTGACCTTTGTTTACGCTCGAGCTATTTACAGCTGCCAGATGCCTTCTTCCGGATCAATTTTCATTTGCAAAAATTTTTTTGTTACAAATTAGGGGAAAGAATAAAGAGGTAAAAGTTAGGCCTCATGTGGGATTCGAACCTACGACCTGCTTACCAGGCAGACACTCTAAACCACTGAGGTATTGAGAGCCCAGTGAAGAACGTCTTTGGATCTGGCTTCTTATCACAGGATCCCATAATCCTTCAGTGCCTTCAAATCTGTACTGGGCTCTCAGTAGCTCAGCGGTATAAAGCGTGAAGTCGTAGGTTCGAATCCCACTTGACGCCCAATTTTTTTTTCCTAATTTAAAGTTTAATTTAAAAAAGAATTTGTCTATTCGAATTTAAAAAGGGAAATGACTTATGAAGATTTTTTTCCTGATCTAATTAATTTTATAAATTTATTTTGAATATAAAAGTGTTCATTTTAATAAGAAAAAAGAACTTTCCTTGTCAAGATTTGAGAGAGAAAAGAGTTTATAAAAAAGTGGTGAAAATTTTTATAAAATTTCCCCCTGGTGTAATGCTGAATCAACCCTTTTGTTTCAAAGTAGAGTGGACGTCTGTTGTTACGAGAGTTTATGTGGGGAGGGATGAAAAAAATACAAAAAAGGTTTTTTAGGAAATAAAAGGGTTACGAGACGAGAAAGGCCTTGAACCCTCTTGTAACTCTAACAATAGATGGCTTTCATTTGTGCTGAAGTCACTTTTTTATATATTAAATTCTATTATCTTCTATTATAATGCAATTTTCAATCAGAAAATAAAAAAACGTTTGTTTTAGTATGTGAGGCACAAGGTAAGAATCTCGAGTTGGCAGTCGACCTGGTTTTTTTTCTCACAAAGAGAGGGGACTACTGAATTTCGAGAGTTATTCTCGGAGAAAATGTTATTTCCGTTTTGTTGGGAATCGGAGGGAGACCACCTGACTCGAAATGGGAGACTTGGGAATGCGTTATTGCCAGAAGGGTGAAACCACGAAGCCGTTTAAACGCATACGAACTCGGAATTCAAGAACACTTTTCATCAATACAGGGTGAATGAACATTTCCAGACTATTTTTGTTAAAAGATGAAAGAGTTTCATTTCAAAACACTTGCCAGATTGAACAAAAGAAAAAAAATTGTGTTCAATGAATTTGTTTAAAAACCGGTGTCAAATAAAAGGAAGACGGGGTGTAGAAATTCGAGTAAAACCGGTCTTTAAGGTCACATGTGGAACTTGATATAAAAGAGCTTCAGGGGGGCCGGTAATAAAAGAACATTGTTTATAAACGCGTGAAAATAAAGAAAGTCAAAAGATACCGGGAGTGTCCGGAAGGTGCCAACCCGCTCGGATTCTGCACGTACCCTCCGACACCTTTTCTATTCCCGTCCCTCCCGGTAAAAGATTTGATTTGTCGTCCCCGCTCTGGCACAGTCTCAACATCTCCCACACGTTGGACCCACACTACACCGCTATTTTATTCCCCCTCGGGTTTTTTTCTGCTCTCTCCGTCTTTTTGAATCTCAGTAGGGGAACATATGCAGACGACATATTAATATTCGGCAAGCGTGAAATAGAAATGTGGACTTTTCCATTTTCTTTCTTGAATTTAAAATACACTCTTTAACATACTGAAGATTAAAAAACATTTTTAAAATATACCAACCTCCATCTCCAATCAAACGCATCTGGACAAGGCAAGGGTCTTCGTTGTGGTCTTCCAAGACAGTATCGTCCGTCACCGTAAGCTCCTGAAAAAATAAAATCAATGAAAAACCTCAAAAATTTCCTTGTTTTAGAACTTCCTATCGATTTGAGGCTTACAGGGCCCACGAGTGGCTAATTGTGTTGTTCCAATTGAGCTATCCAAACAAGACATTATTGGTTTTAGGTACGAGTATTTAACCACGAATTCTCTCTAATTCCCACCCACGATTTCAAGAACAAAAGCTTTCGATTGTCAGGCAACCAAAATTGCAGAAAAACGAGTACCTACGAACAATTTAATCAAAAATTCCAAAAAAAAAAATTCCCATATTTGTCCGTAGGAATAAAATATCCGGTAGACCACTTGGGATCGATGCTCGGAGCTGGATTCTTGCGAAGTCCCGGCAACAAATCTTCACTTTTTTTTTTTGTCTCGACCAACAGTAAAACTCCCTTGGATTTCTAATTGGATACCCCTCTCCCCACGTCCGCGGTATTCAGTTTTTTTCCTCTGGCAATTCCAATTCCCTCCGTGATATGTTTTTATACCTTGCTTCGCTAGTATTTACCGGAGAATTGCCTTTTAAATATTTGAGAAGGAAGAAAAAGAGGTTATTTTCTCAGTTTGTATAGGTTAAAGATAGCGGTTAGTTTCCTTTTTTTGTTTTCCTCCATTTTTTGTAATGGTTTTCATTATTTTCTTCAAAAGATTGTAAAATGAAGTCCTTTCTTTGGAATATGCTTTTAAAATTTTTTTTAAAGACCGATCCAATTTCACGGTTATAAATCTCAGATTAATGGCTTTCACTTCTGTTTAAACAACGGTACCTACATTAAAAGAAGGAAATAAAGATAATTACATCATGCTATGATTAGCCTCAGGTCAAATCAGCTTTGGATCGATGCCAAAAATATTCAAACGTTTTAAGAGCGATACGACATGAATTCTAGTTTGTTTCTCATCCAAGAGATCGCAGCACCCCAAAAGTAGTTTCCTCGTTTTGGGCACTAAAAATGGTCGGTTTTTTTTTTTTTTTTGTTTTTTAAGCCCGTTTTCGTTCTTTTGGAAAACCACGAGTTGTTTACGGAGCAGTTTTTCCGAAAAAAATTTTCTTCGGAAAAATAGGTAAAGCAATTTTTTACCAAAACTTAAATTTTGAAAAAATAGATAGTCATCTTAAACGTTTTGATGAGCTGATTTCAAATATGCTAATATTAAGAAGATCGGATGAATAGATTCGTCGGTAGGATGTTTTGAAGGCGATGATGGGGGGACGGGGAGCAAAGATAAATAAGAATTTTTCCTTTGCCAAGATCAGGAACCTTCAAACAGATTTGCAGCATCTTCCCACTTAGAATTTTGCTTAGAATTTTGATTTTTTACTAGGAAACGGTCAGTTTCAGACTTTAAAATTATAATTTTTACAATAGATTTTAAAATTGAAAAGGTTTGCAGGGCTCAAACCGGAAAACTGAGCTACTTTTTCACACGTTATATAATTTATTCTTTTTAAAATGTGGAAAAGGCAGACAGCGATTGTTGACTCTACATTTATGATTCAAGGCTAAATTCTGGTTTTTTCCACACAGAATACGAAAAAATTATATTTAAGAATTTTTTTTTAAATTCACATTCAACACATCAACTTTTTCCCCCATCATTTTCGTGACTTGGCATAATTAACGAAGGAGTCACGCGAAAGACGTCTTATGTATTAATTAGGTTTATAATCGTACATGGCGAACTGGGGACACATGCGAAGGGGGCATATGTGAGCACGTGTGTCTGTCAATTTTTTTTAACTTCCGAATCCTTTTATTTATTTTTTGCGTCCCCTTTTCGCTAACGAGGGGAGAGACAATGAACACGAGGCTTTTGACCTGCAAACGTTGGCAACTTGCCGAACCACCTCGGGCTTGCATCGGTGCTCTTGGACTGTTTAGAAAGATTTTTAGGTCACGAAATTCTCTTCACTTTTAAAATAACGAATTTTTCCATCCCCCTAGTGTTCTACCCTTTAAAAAATAACGAAACTTTAATTAAAATTGCTTAAGAGGAATGAGTAATCTGTGTTTCTCTTCATTACTCTAGACGGAGCGTGAAGGGGGGCTAAGGGGAGTATTTCTCGAGGACTCGTGAAGCCTACAAGATAACGGTGAACGGCTGGTTAAGCAATTTCAATAGAATGACGAAAAGGGGCTAGAATACAAAATCCTATCTTTCTCACTTTAATTCGGAAGAGTGGATATAACCTTCTCGTTTTCAAAGCGATACTCTTTTTTTGGAAGGGGTATTCAATCGCGCGTTTAACGTCTGATATAGGTAAGAAAAATCATTTTTAAAGGCTTTCTCTTTGCATGACGCAAGAAATGTTGCGGTCATGGAGAAAATTTAATAAATTATTGAAGCCTCAATCGATAACCGCTTTTAATGATCCACAATTTAGTTTATCCGATCTTATATTATATCTCTCATTTCTGTTTGTCACGCTCGGATATTGGAGGAAATGTAAGTTCAGGAAGACATTCAAAAGCAGGTCACGATTAAACGTCCCGATCAGGAGCGATGAGATCCCAGATATGGACCAACGCCAGCTAACAGGATTGCGCGAACGTTGGAATGTTAGATGCAGAAAGATGAACTCACCCTTGATGCTTCGTTGTATCCGACTATGACTGCGGTGTACCATTGCGTTGTACCTTCCGATCTGTAAACTTGAACGCGATATCCGACCAGGACGCTCGGTGTCGCTAAAATGATACCTTGACCGTCTTGAGCTCTCGTCCATTCTTGAACAGCAGGATCGTCCGACCACTTTCGTATTAAATCCTTGAAAAAGCCAAATTAATATCATATTTCTTTGCATAATCAAAAAAATTACTTGAGATGATTTGAATGTGCCCGGATCTCTAAACGCAATTGTCCGATCCCTTATGAATTCGACAGGCTCGACTTTACTACTTGATATCTCGGATGCGCCGACAATAGGGATGAAACTCTGAAAAGAAAAAGAGGTTGAAATGAGGGGGTGGATGACCTTGAAAGAACCTTGGAAAAGGACTTGTGGGCGGCTCCACCCCAATTACAGTTCGCAAAGTTTTACCCCCTTTCGAACTTTCCCAAGACTTTTTTTCCCCTCCCTTTCTCAATCTTTTCGCTTATTTCTGATACTTACAAGTGCCGGTGCTTGGTTACTCGAAGGGCTTCTCGCCGAATCTGATTTGGAACACCAAACGAGCGTTTTTTCGACCAGGAACGCATGGAAAACGCCAGATTTGTGTACAGGAAGCCATTCACGCCTTTGCCATTCTCGATCGTCGAATTCGACGAGGACCTGAAACAATATAAAATTAAACCTTTCGAAAATTCGTTACGGGAAGAAAAAGGAAAAAACTTGCTCGGTGGACAATGATCGGACAGCAACAAAAGAGCGACGAAAAAAGGGGGGAAAATCCTCTAACAAGAGAGAATACAAATGATGCATGACAACCGTATATGGCAACACCCAGAGAGGTAGATAAAAGGATACAAACGACTATTGGCCAATTACTAGCTACGGGGCTTTTACAAACAGACTTGTATTTATCATAAGTCACGACCATAAATCAACCGTTATTATAAAACAGTGTTTAAACGTTCCTTTATCCTTCAAATTAACTTGCAGAATGAAAATTCATCAAATTTAATGAGCATGTAAATTAAGTAATTTAACGCATGTTTTGTTTTTCAAGGCTTATATTATTGCTGATCGTGTATGGTATGAAAAAAATTCAAATACCTATGTATGGTATTCGAGGGAGCAACAAATGAAAAAAAGGGTAATTTTATCTTTCTCACTTTGAACAATAAACGAGAGGTTGACAAATAAAAGATGAGATTGAACTGTTTATTTTCCGAATTAAAAATAAACAAGGATGACCAAATTATCTGGAGAGTGAAGAGCACGAATTAATTAAAAGATGTGAATTTGAGCGCTTTCTAACGGTTATTTGATGAAGTTTTAGTTTCAGCTTTTCGACGGTGAGAGCAGCACGAAGCAAGGAAGGACGAGGGAGAAAAAAGATGGCCGAACGTTTAAGCCCCGCCTTTTAAACGGACGGCCATCTTTGTTCCAGGTCTTTTAAACGGGAATCTTTCCATCCCCACCCTTTCGCAGACGTCCCCCGGAGTAGGAATCACGTGAGCAAGCGTACGAGCTAATGTTTTGATCACGAGATCCAGAATGACAGTAGGTCTCCGCAGTCAGGTGGGTCAATTTCTCATCCCGCCCCCGCTACGTCATTACGTCTTCAAAAGGCGGGAAAAGTCGATCTTCGAACCTCTCGAAAAATTCGTCTTAGAGGAAAATTTTTTCTTATCTATCTAATCCAAGGAACTAGGGATAATAATTTAGTTCGATAGTCGATTTTTCGAAGCCCGGTCCCAACTCCGGGCTTTATTTGTACATATAGGCCAGGGAGTTGAATTTAACATGAAACTGTGTTCTTGCCATTTCTCTTCAGGGAGATGGGACAACTTTAAGCTACATGCTAAGGCCACAGGAAGTTGGGGCTAGGAAAGCGGCAGCGTTTCGCCCCACCAATGGAGAGGTCTGTACTTCTGTAGAGAACCCCCTTTTTGAGAAAGTTCTAGTTTACCAGACGCAGACCAGACCTTTACATTTAAGTATTTATTACATTGAACTGATTCTTATCATACTAATGTGTGAATCCTTTCTTGTAACGTGCTACGGGTCAATGAGATCATAGTGGGAACTGGGATCTTCCGATGGGGATGTCCTCTGGCAGTGAATTCAATATTTTACTTTCTCCATGGTGTGATTCAGATCCGATTCTTGGTTTTCGGACGAGTTTTAGCGGTTAGCAATTTCGGAAGGGAGTTTTCCAACATCTCCGATAAGGGAAAGTGATAAAACATGTAGCCCTAGTAGTCCCCGCAGAAAAAAGTTTACTTTTTCAGCACACCCAACTCGACCCCGAACTTCAAATTGACTTGAAGCCGTCCTGCCACTGGTCTTTGCCGGAGGAAATGTCCATACCACTAAAATGCTTTCTTGTCTAAGGTCCTTCCGATTCAGTTAATTCTGAACGTACGGACTCTCAAGGCCATACTGGCTCATTTTGACGCATGAGAGTCTTTGTTGCCCTATGCTGGGTCTCACTATGGCTCAACATGATCCAGGCCTGATGAATAGAGTGTATAGTAGTGGCCAGAAAATCCAGAAAAGAAACTCCATTTTCGTATTTATTTTTAAATTTTTAATAACCTTTTAATTATTATGGACAAGTGTGTGTATAATACTGAACTATTGTTCGAAGTTCAATATCAGTATAAATAATTTATAAACGGATTGAATTGAATGATAGGAAAAAAATTTAAAAAACAACAAAAGGTTGGTTCATTATGATGTCAAGGACTTCAACCTGAACATATAACAAAAAAACAAGACCAATCCGTATTTTCATAGGAGAAAACCTATCCATAAAACAAGGTAAGTCTTCTGGCTTTTAAAATTATTTCGATGGCTTCTTTTCAAGCTAAAAGGCAAACGAGTTTTAAATAACTAGCGAAGGCTGCAGCCTGTCCTTGGCTCCACGAGGGGTTTCATAACATCTTCCTTTTGTTAGAGCAAATATTTCGAGCAGTTGTCGTTACATTTCAAAATTATTTAAAGAGGAAAACAATTTAATTTAAGCGTAAGTACCCCCTTTATGGGATTTCCTATATCTTTTATGGCTTTAGCCCTGAAAGCGTAAAATAGTGGAATTTTTTTTCTGAGTTAAAATACAGAAATGGACTGTAAGTTGACCTTGGGTTTACAGGTGTTACTACGAAGTACGATCAAATAAACCGATTTCGAGGACAAACTACCCCTTCACTTCTACTATAAAAAAATGCATTGAGATGCACATTGGTAATAATTAAAAACTATAAACTTAACATGTTCTCGATTCGTTTCTAATGTCCCTAATGAAGGACAGCACCAAAATAATGCCCCTAAAAGTTCTGTTTGTACGCTCGATAGACGAAAAGTTTTATAAAAACGGTTTTCCTCGTAGTTTTTATAGAAAAAACATCGAAGGACAAGTTCTGTCCTTGTGGATTTCGCATTTTTTATCATTCTTGTTTACGAAAGAATCGATTTAGTCGTCTAGTCGAATTTTAAGGGTGCACTTTTGTGTGTCGAGAGGATGTCGCGGTCGGAAGAGAGGGTGATACGACGTATCAAGGTCCTTGAACTCGTCTAGTACCAGAGGATCGATGCAGGTGCCCCTTCACCTCCCTCTCGTTTGGACCCCACAATCAAACATCCCACTCGCTGGCAACAGATACCAAAAGTGCCTATTGGACACACTTTAAATAAATACAAGTCACATATTGTAAACAAACACGAGGAGAAAATAGAAGTGCATTGAACCCCAAAAAGACGACTAAGCTGTTTTTATCAGTATGGTGATTGGTGAAAAGTTCAAGAACATTAATTCTAGGGCATCTCATATCAGGTTTACTAAAAAGTGCATCAATTCATAATAAAGGGATAGAGGTATTCAATTCCACTAGTGAAAATGTAGGATGTTCTGGAAGACGTAGGATGCAAAATTGAAGTCATGGGGTTCCTGTAGCAGAAGCTCAAACAGCGTGCTCGTTATGCTTATTAAGCCAGTCTATTTGGACGTAAAAAGGTGACCTATATCAAAGCGACACAGGTGAAATCTTATTGAAGGCCTTCTTCACGAATTTGACACGATCTGCACGAGTCTCCTTGACCCCGACATCCTTGACCTTTTTAAATAATCCTTCCGACGTATTAATTTAGTTTTTAAAAAATCCAAAGAAGTTGATTAAACCACAAGGAACCTTTTTTGGAACCAATTGAATATTCAAGAGAGAATTCAAACACGCAAAATCATCAATCATGGAATGCGTTGGCCAAAACAACTGGAAACTCCGAAGATTTGCATGTCCCAAATACTGAGAAACCGCAGGTTTTCTATACAAAATTTTGGCACTGCCAAACTTGTAAAAAAAATTCCAAGTTTGGCCTTTTGACCTTTCTTGACATTCTTCGGCGTGTTGCGCATTATTGTCCAATACAAAATGAAGAACTGCTTCCTCAGTGAAGGGACAAGACAAAGGGCATCTTTTTGCTCGATCCTCTGAATTTTTTAAAACCAAAAGTATGTCAAGGAACGGAATTTTCTAATAAACAGGTTTTTGATATCTTCCATTCGTTAACGATTTCCAGCGTTGTGACGGAACTTTTCACATAACCGGGCAAAAAAATCATGGAAAAAGCAATCATTTTCTTTTTTTACTTCAATCGTGAAGACACGCATGAGGAAATCGTTTCATTTCCGACTGCTCGGACTTTTACAGTGACCCTTGACGAGCTCTCTAACGAGTTTTTTTCGCTTAAAAAAACTTTTTTTATGCGAGAAAAAAGATCGGATGGGCCTAAAACGCAGATAGTTTCACAAGGACTCGAGGTTACTTAAGAGCCAAGGTGAACAGGAGTAGGCGGTCGTCCTGTCAAAATCCAAGGGAGAAAAAACAAAACATGATCTACAGGGAATTCTCACTGAGTACTTAAAAAATAAAGTTTTAAAAAAACCTCATTCTACCTGAATTCACATGTAAATACTTCATTCTCATAGAAAAGGATTTTTTTTTGACATTGGTTATGTCGGACGGGAAAAGCAGTAAAACCACCGAGGGGTTAGTTTTTGTTACTCCGGGGGTAGCGAATGCCCCGAGTCTTCGAGAGTAAAGATTAATGTTTCCCCACACCCACTCGGGGGAAAAAAAGCGACACGAAATATATAGGCGCTGCGATTTATGAACGTGGGGCATACAAAAAAGGGAAAAAAAAAAGATGGTGACTTTTAAAATCGACAAAGAGCTTTGTAAACGCGAGGATCTTGGGAACGGTCACAACCCGCAACCGACTTCAATAGTTAGGGAAGTCTTTGAAGTTTCCCAATTACGATCCCGGGAGAATTTCGACGATCCCCGTAGGAAACCGGGGCATTTAATTACAAATAGTCTTCCTTAAAGTAGAGGAGCCCTCGTCTGAAGTTATTTAGATTTTAAGGAAATTTCTCAAGTTTAGACCGTCCCTTTCCCATGAATTGAGGAACTCTCAATAGGACAAAAGCATTGCTGATCTTCCTTTAAAAATCTAAACAGGGTCGGATAGGCCCACCGGGAGATCAGGAAATTCCCGAAGGGTTCGTTTGGGATGGTGCAGGATCATTCGGATTTTGATTTTCTTAACACTAGATTTTGTTCTTTTTACCTTGGAAAAGTTCCTTTTTAGCTTGATTTTTGACCCTTTTTGGACACTAGGGGCCCTTTTAACTAGATTATGTTCCTTTACAATGAAAAGGGCCCTTTTTAACTTGATTTTTGACCCTTTTTGGACACCAGGGGCTCTCTTGAGCTTTTTCCTTTACAATGAAAAGAGCCCTTTTTAGCTTGATTTTTGATCACTATCACTTTTGATCCTTTTTGGACACTAGGGGCCCTTTTAACTAGATTTTGTTCCTTTACAATGAAAAGGGCTTTTTTAACCTCGATTTATGACCCCTTTTGGACACTAGGGGACCTATTAACTAGATTTTGTTCCTTTACAATTAAAAGGACCCTTTTTAGCTTGATTTATTATTCTTTTTGGACACTAGGGGCCCTTTTAACTAGATTTTGTTTCTTCAAAATGAAAAGGGGCCTTTTTAGCTTGATTTTTGATCCTTTTTGGACACTAAGGGCCCTTTTAACTAGATTTTGGTCCTTTACAATGAAAAGGGCTTTTTTAACCTCGATTTATGACCCCTTTTGGACACTAGGGGCCCTATTAACTAGATTTTGTTCCTTTACAATTAAAAGGGCCCTTTTTAGCTTGATTTTTGATCCTTTTTGGACACTAAGAGCCCTTTTAACTAGATTTTGGTCCTTTACGATGAAAAGGGCCCTTTTTCCCTTGATTTATGACCCCTTTTGGACAAGGGGCCCTATTAACTAGATTTTGTTCCTTTACAATTAAAAGGGCCCTTTTTAGCTTGATTTTTGATCCTTTTTGGACACTAGGGACCCTTTTAACTAGACTTTTGATCTTTTTTGGACACTATGGCCCCTTTTTACTAGATTTTGTTCTTTTACGACTAATAGGGCCCTTATTGGCTGGGTTTTTGATCCTTTTTGGACACTAGGGTCTCTTTTACCTAGATACTATTACTTTACGACCAATAGGGCCCTTCTTAGCTTGAGTTTTGACCCTTTATAAACACTAGGGTGCCTTTCTGGCTTCATTTTTGATCCTTTTTTGACCCCAGGGGCTCTTTTAACTTTATTTAGACTTTTTAATTTTCCGGAATTTCCCAGGCCTATCTATCCGACCCTCTACTTCATACCAGCAAGTTCCATGATAAAGTTAAATTTATATCAATAACAAAATTACGAAGGTAAAATTTTTTTTATCGGGATGAAAAATCGCAAATCGTGTTCAAGTATAATAAAATTCAGCGGACGTGTATAAGTGTCAGATAAGACCTTCGATAGGTGGTGGACCCCATTTCTGTATTGATTTTCCGAAATTCGTTCTGAGGATTGAGTGTGGGTTTTCTTGAAATTTATAGGCTATTAGGAAGAGAGGGCGATACTTTATGGGCTTGGGGGTTTTATGTTCTGTATTGAAAATTATTGGAATCCCAAGGATGGAAGTCATACGATCTCTAGGGTAGTAGTGACGGCTGTAGTGTCATTGAACGAAGTAGGTCTAACGTTCCTCCCCCCACTACTGCAAACTGTGTCGCTACTACTACACAGCTGATCCTTCATTGATAATCCCACTCTCGACACCGAATGCCCCCATTCATTTCCCATCCCCCCACACGCTAATTACACGATTCCTACATTTCTTCATAAACAATTATCCACCGTTGTCCGGGGTCGATAAACTATTCCGTGTGGTTACGTCAATGATTTTTCACGATTCCGGAGGGATTTCTCAGGAGCTCTTGACACGAAATATCGTGAACGTTGGGAATAATGACAAGTTTTTTCATTTTCCATCAAGATTTTTGTTGCCTCGAGTCCCAACATTACCTGAAACAAACAAAAAAGATTCGTTAGAGAAAATAGAAGTAACAAAATGAGGAAATTATTGAAGTTTTTGTTTCACCCTAGTGATAAAGATCGGGATTCCGGTGCACTGTTGGGGGTAATATTTTAGAAGGCGTGAGTGGTTCCCCTTAATTTTCTCATGGGATAAATGAGGGAAAGAGAGAGAAAGAGAGAAAACAGCTATGAATATTGATGAGCTTACGAGTGATTCATGACAGAACGCATTAAGAAAAAAAAAACAGGTGGTTCTTCTCAAAAAGTATGGACAGAAATCGGTCCATAGGTCCAGTTCCAAGCACATTTTTGACAAAAAAAACCATTTTTACGAGGACAATGAAGGGTTCTTCTTTTCGTTTCGAGGTCAAAGATAAGGGGGTGGATGAAAAGTGAAGGATGTGAGGGTAGTGTCTCGCGGTCGGTGGGTTTGGCCCTTTTCGACTAGGCCGCCGAGCCGCCGGGTCGATAATGCGGCCTCGCATTCCAACCCCCCGACATCTCCTCCGCTCATACTCCACCCCTTTCACTTTCAATAGGCCTACTCTCTCCGAAACCCACCCTTTCCCTCCCGCCCGTAATAACAATGCCCACCCGAGAGGCCCCTTTCACTTTTCTTGTTTACTATCCTCTTTCCTTCCCTTTTCACCCAAGATGAACTTTTTTTTTTTCGGAAAAAATTTTAGGCGATTTTTTTTATTCAACATTTTAACATAAAAGAATAAAAGAGGATGCAATAAGTAAGAGGCTTATTACTATTTTTGCATCCTAGAAACCTTAATCTGAGTATTCTGCGCTGTAGAATCTAAAGTAAACAATCTGAACGAGGTCGCCCGGAATGTGGGTCACGGACAGAGCTATCCAGCTACTACTTTCAAGAAGACAAAAATGTGTCTGCCAATTAAAACAAAAATAGAAGAGTTTCTAATTCGACAAAAACTAAGCCTGACAAAAAAATTTAGGGCCTAAATTGAGTTAGGTATGGAAATTAAACTCGCTAAAAAATCCTTGTTAAAAAATCTACCAAAAACCCTTCTACAGCAGCTAGAAAACGTTATGATATCGACTGGCTTCCGATGATTGGTGTGACCTCATTTTTAAAGCTCCCTTGGCGGCATCTCGAAATGCTCGTTCACAGGACCAAAAGGCCTCCTCCATAGTCAAAATGCTTTATTATTCCTTAATAACCTGATCAGCATCCAAGCTTGCTCACTAATCAATAACTCAGAAATTGCATTATCTAGGGTATAGATAAAAGCATCCCGCGATTCCGCTGAGGGGAGCTTTGAAAACTGGGGCACATCAATCAAGGTGGGGAATTCGATAGGGGATCGTTAGTGCGGCCTAATCCCTAAAAATAGGCTGAGTTGCAGCAGCACACTAATTGGAGGTGAAGTTAGTTGCGGCACAGTAATCAGCATCTGAAAACAACTAGCGCCTATTCGTGCTAACCAGGAGATACCATGAGGATGTTGGCTGATAGGTCCCCAAAAATTTGTACTATCTCATGTTCAAATGCTTGAGGCATGCCAACAAATGGGGAAAAGGATCAAGCACTCGCACAGAAGGAACAGGGGAAACACAGACAGAAAAGAAAAAGACGAAGAATCCTTCTCAACGATGCCTCCAGCAATGGTGCAGCAATCGCGAGGGATTTATTTTCGAACATCCACCACTGCATAAGTAGGTCATCTCCCAGAGTTGGGACCGGGCTTGGGAGTTTAAGCGTTTAGTGAGGCTATTGGTACGGAAAGAGATAAGATAAAGGATTTAAGATGATTTGCCAAGATGAAGTCCAAGGGACGCAATTCGTACATTATAAATTTGACAAGGGCCACAAGTAACTAGTGCCCTATCCCTCTAATCCGGCAGCAACTATTCGTCCGAGTATGTATTAAAACTTTTTCAGGCAGCTAAATGATTTTTGCTAGGTGGGGGTTCAGGTCTAGCTTATAATTCTAGCATCAAATGCTCAATTTCTAGCTTCTGAGCTTCTCTAGAACTATAAAAAAAACTCTTGAGGGGTACGAATATCTCGGGGTGGGAGGAATAAAGTATGATGGAAGGATAGTACACATGGCTTAGGATCCAATTACTTAGGATCTCAATAATTAATACAGTTCGATACATCCTCTTCGAAATAATGTCCAAATTTATGATAAACTCTTAAACCGTGAAATCCAATTAATTGTGGTGTTTGTTTTGAATGGAAGTCTTGATTAGGGAAGCTGATATGGTGAGTTAATGAGAAGGAGCGGAATAAGAGGAGGGTAGTCAGAAGGGAGGCGGTGGCGGAAGTGTAAATTTAGGTCAAGTAGATGTTACGTGTAATTTTGTTGGTAGTGGATATTGTTTGTACACCTATGCGGAAGGGGAGGGTTTTCTCTGTCCTATAATAATGTAGGGAAATAGGATCCAGGTCATCGCATAGAGGTGGCAACGCCGTCTCCGCCCTGTTGCCGCTTTCCACATCCCCCACATTTTAATACCGACCGGTAGTACACCCCCGTCCGCCCCCCTTCACCATTGTTTCAGGCAACCCTTTCCCCACCGCCCCACCCTGAGGTTCGGGGGCTTTTCCCTAAAAGGGTGCCGCTAATGACGGGACGGAGGAGCGCGGTGGCGCGGCGGGGGCGGAGGGCTCGAGAAGAAAATTACGCGCGCCCTTTCAGGAATTTACAAAGGGCAGGCTTTCGACATCCCATCCCTCTTCGTTTCATCCACCCCCCTTTTTCCTCCCTTTCGCGAAAACTCTTTTCTATCTACAGACTCGTCTTCTTTTTTGCATCTTTTTAAAAATTGACAAATTTAGTTAAGTACGAAAAGGGGGATTAATAATTTGCACTAGGCATTTTTTGATCTCACATTACCCCGCTGACTGCTCAGATGCTTTATCGCGAAAAACGACTGATTGTGAGTCCCTGCCGAAGAAAATTGCACTCCCGGAGATATCCGCACGCAAAAATCGCTTTCTGTCAAAAGTTTTAGCGAATCTTGAATTAAAATAGGTTACCTCCTTCCCTTTGACGGCAGAGAACACATATAGTTACAAAAAAAAAATCACTCTAGTGACTTTTTCACAGATGCTTCCCAGCACTATTATGCTCTGAATGCCATTTTGATAGTCGAATATCGCCTTGAATACAACACCTCAGTCAGAATACTCCGATCGTCACCTTTTGAATATCTTGATCTCCACACTTTGTATACCCTGATCGCCACCATTTGAACACCCTTACCGCCACCCTATGAATACCCTGATCTCTAACCTCTGGATACCCTGATCGCCTCCCTCGGAGTATTCTGAATACCACCCTAAATAGCCTGATTGCCACCTTCTGAATACCCTGACGGGGCCCTCTGAATCGCGAAGCTCGAAGAAATTGTTAATTATAGTGATTACCTATACCACCTAGAGGTCACTTCCATCAATATCCATCATAATGTATCCTTGCTTTTCATGTACCCTGTTGCATTTCATGTTCCCTAACTTGTCCTATTATGAACGGAGGGTCTCCCGCCCATGTACCCTACGTGCTTCCCGCGAGAGGCCAAAGGGGGGTCGTTTTTAGCGAACCGAAAAAATTGTTATTTCTTGGTCGTAATATGTATTCTTTTATAGGTAGGTTTTCTCGAGCTTCATTGGAGTCGCAGATTATAATTTACGATCATAAAAATAGAGGAATAAAAACGACAGACACGAGACACCTACTAATAGTTTGTCCTTGATGAATAATTTAAACTTCCGCGTTGCCTGGATATTAAAACTACAGTACCGTTGTTTAGGGAGACGATTTTTCCCTTCGTCCTTGACTAAGAAAAACGTCATTTTTTATATTTATTTCACCACAGAGATAAGAGAACTATTGATTTCTTCGGTCTACCTTTCAGAATTAACGATGAGTAAAAAACTAATGATTTCGTAGAATTTATAGGAAAATTGATCAAAACCATCCATCATAGGTGCACTTTAAAACTTTAGAAAAGTCGAATATAGGATTTGTGCTGGAAAGTAGGACAAAAATGCGATTTAGTCCTCGTTTTACGGTATTTTAGTGATAGGTAATTAAGCAATTTAAATCTTTCGAATTTTTTAGATATTTAAGAAATTTTGCTTGAAGTGGAATTCTACGCTGAACAGCATCAAAGAGTGCCAGCCCCATATAATAGGTAAATTATTCCCGTAGATTCTTGAAGACAACGCTCTTTAATTAGTCAAAACTTTCACCTTTTTTCATTCGTTTTCCAAACTCCCACCATAGAAAAGGCCGAAAATTTACAGAATTCAAAGGAAGTCAAAAACGGATTTTGTGTAATTTATGAGGAGATTCAGTTTTGAATTGTTAGCCGGGATCGTCGCTCTCTCGTCCGGAATTGGATGCTGGGCGTGGAGGGATCGCGAGGGTGTGGTCCTTCTTTTTTAACTATTGTCCAGCCCAATGACACTTCAACTCTCGTTTCAGCCAATTTTCATACAAGCCTTCATAAATCGTGGGTGTTTCAAAAATGTGATTTATTTCAAATTGATTCATTTTAAAGCCTCCAAATTCGTTGGAAGAGGACCATGAAAAAAGCTTTACACAAAAATTGGGACTTTTCTGTACATATTACATTGAATGTAGGGCAAAATATAGATGGAAGTTCATGATTTATGTATTTTATACTAGAAAAATACTGATTCCAAAATTTCAGACAAGTTCAAACTAACATTTTTCCAGGAAAAAGGGTCCCATACTTCATTATCCAGCATCCGATGCTTTAAATTATTCCCTCCGGGGTTTCTCAAGGGTCTGGAACTCTAGAATACAAGCTTAGACTCATAAAAAGTGTTTCTCTACCATACATAAATCATAGACCATCTCAAAAGCTAAAACCAACCTCAAAATAAGACCGATAAAAAATAATAATTTGATCAAAAAATGTGATAAAAATTTTCGTGTTAGCTCAGGAACTGACCTAATTTGAGCAAGTTGACAGAGAAACCCACCCTCCTCCCACTCGATGCCTTCCTTGTTGACGCTCCTGTCAGTTGTTGGCCAAATAGCGTTGACCTTGGACGTCTATTAAGCACGCCTGAAATTTTTTATCTTTTCATTCTTTTGTTTATCGACCTCCAAGTTTCGTTATGGCTTGATACTTATGCTTATGGGAATCCACTTCATTTCCTAATAAAGCTTAAAAACTCATAAAAATTAATGTCAAAGCTTTGGCCAGCCCAGACATCTATCTGGAATCCCTCGACAAGTTACAAATTGGCTCAATTTTCAGGAAAACCCGGTGAACCAGAAACGAATTCGTGGCTAATTAGTTTGGTCCACATCTTTACCCTAATTACTCCTCTTGAGAAAAAAGAATTAATTTTTTAAATAAAGAATTTAAAGCGAAAATAGCAAATGACCTAGATACTCAAAATAAAATAGTCTAAAATTAAATTAAAGAAAGGACTCTCTATTTCAACATGTTTAGACCAATTGAACTAATAACGTTTGACAAAACGTCGAGATAATTTTATTGGAAATTATTATTCTATTAAAAAAAAGCGAAAAAGCGAAAGTAGATAAAGTTGATGAAAAATAAAAGTGACAAAGGATGACAGGACGAGTGGAGGGCCTGATAAGTGATAACTGATTATTAAATTCCTTTTTGGACAGTTATAGAGTATATCAGATAATAAAATTTTGGGTATGGAGCCAAGAGTTATCTCATTAGCCTGAGAGAAGTTCATTGACTCGAGCGACGCAGGGAACTGGCCGCGGCCAGAACATTTCGTTTTGAATCTATTTTATAAACCGAGGAGAAAAAAGTTATGTAGACAAAATTTTTGGAATATTAAACTTAAACCTTCAATTTTATGTTGAACGAATCTTCATAGAGCACCAAGAACTTGGGTTTTTAACTCAAAAAAGTTAAATGTCAGTGATTTTGGATGAGAATGAGCTATCCACAGAGGTCAATTAAGAGTAAAGGCCGTACACATTGTCAAATATTCATATTCAAAGATCTTCTGAAAAGAGTATTTATCTTCAAAAAAAGGTTCAAGTCGTCCTAAAACGTGCTTATACAATGGCTTTCTTGTCGAAAAAAGAATCAAAGTCCATGTTAGAGTCTTTCTTGCCAAAAAGGTCAAAGTGCACCTAGAACATGATTTCCTCGACAAAAATGCGTCAAAATCCACCTATGAAGTGACACAATAGCCCAAAAAAGGTCAAAGTCCACCTAAAAAAGTGTCAAATCGCAAGGTAAATTGGTTCGATTTCATCCAAATTGAAGATACAAGTTTTTAGATCATGAAACGAAAATCTTGGAGCACAAAATTATGGATTCTGATTTGATTCTTGAACTATCTCCTCAGCGCAAAAGATTGAATTCTAAGAAGAAACCTTATTTTATCTTATAAATGATCAAATGAATATCTTAGAATGAGGCAAATTACTAGCAAGAAATAGTTTTGAACTTAAGGATACAGATTTGTGTTGGGATTCTGAAGGGCCTAAATAGGTTTTTTCAAAATGAAAGTAAAAATTTTAATGAAAAGAAGAGGAGGGTGGGAGAATGGAGAAAAGATAAGTGTGCCAGAAAGCGGTGGTCGGCAGGTGGCTGAGCGGGAAACCCGTTATAGGGTATCTTAAAACAAGGTATCCACTTCGGGATCGTCGACTCCGAAAGTACCCACACACACGAGGAGGGTTTTGAGTTTTCTCCGCGGGACCGCGATGATGATATTCCGGCGGGAAGGGGAAGCGGCCGAGGAAAGTAGGAGAGCCCAGAGCCGCAGAACTGTGTCGGTGACCTCTACGGCTTTTCTGACCTTGGCCGACCCCTCGCACACCACCCGCCCACCTTTTACGGTTAATATCAAACCACCTGACCACCCTGGTTAACAATAAACCACATTACTACTACGATAAATGAGAGATGAATAAGTCGGACCTTTGCGGACTCCAATTTCTAAAGCGGTTGGTCTTAAAAACGCAAATTGTTAGCTCTGGCTGACTCTAGAGGAAACTTTATCGCTACTACCTACTTAATTAAAGAAAAAGAATATGTGAGTAGTTCATGGCCGCAATTCTGATCAGATCTTCATCATCGATGTATCGCGGATTTCCAGAGGGAAGGAGGCTATTGAGGTCGGTCTCACAGAGGCAATCGGCTTAGAGGCATTTTCTGGACTTAGTTGGATTTTGACCATTTTCGAGTTTTTCTAACCATAATAAAAGAAAGTTTAGATATTCCCAAATTATTAACTTAATTAATGTGTTAAAATAAACTTTTGATTAGACGAGAAAACAAAATACCTAACAAATTTTAACCCAAGGCCGGGATAGATGGATGGGGATGGTATAAGCAGCTACGTGACTCATCTCACGAATGATTTTATTCTTGACTCCTTTGAATCACTTTCTAGAAATTGTTTAGGCTGCAATTTCAATTGTTAATTTTACTCAACAGGACACGCTTTGAGAGTTTACAAATTTTGGTCTTCTTTCACATTTCACTGTTCCTCGTGGACTCGTTTTCATCGAAGTTGGAAATAGATAAAAAGCGACAGTTAGGGAAGACTTGGGGGTCCTCATGGTTTAAGGGTAATTTGGTTTGAAGGGGTAGAAAACCACCGACCTTCACCAAATTTTCACCATATGCAGGGTAGTGCCTTAGGAGGATGTGGAAGTATATTTGGTGTTTGTGGAGAGGTCTATAGAGCTCCGAAGTTTTTAGGAAGTTCGAGTTGTGGAGTTCCTCCTCCATATTTTTTTTTGTCTTCTTTTTATCCCTTTTGGCGATGAATTTTCGTAGCGACGAATCTTCGCGGCGACGAGTTGTGCACGACGAAAATTTCGGGACACCAAAAGTACCTACCTGATTTGTGCATAATATTAATTTTTTTTTTTTTGTTTTAAGTTTCAAGTTTTCCAAACGAAAGGTATCGGAATAAATTGAGCATGACCTCACAAAATTCATCAGATCGCGATCAGCAAACACGACATAAGTGAAAAACTTAGTTTCCAAAGTTTCTCAACTTCCTGCAGACTGGTGTCTACCACTTTTTATACTTTTCTCTTAACTACCTATGAGATAATTACGTCTTACGACTTAATTATGAGAAAATATAATCATACAATAAAATCAAAATAAGGAGGATATCGAAGAACTTCGACTCTACTCTAAAGTCTAAACCGTCGAAAAAATTAAAATTTTTCTATCTGAACAATGACCTATTGAAATGATTATCGTGAACTATACCATTGTATTTAAAGCAACCTGACGATTTATTTTCTTTGTGGTAAACAACTTACGTAACATTTTAATCAAGTACATAGACTATTTTGGCAGCTCAAACAACTTGTGAACAACTTGTCTAATAACCTCTGATACGTTTGCACGAATGGCATTAGTGTGTGTATTGCTTGTTTTACTTTATTTATAAGAAATATTGGCAACCTAATTTTGTTTGATAGAGGCTCCATAACGAATTGGAAAAGAAAATGGTATGGACACAGGTTGTCTGTTGGAATCATAGTCAGGTGAGTCGTAGGTATAACAGGTTGCACGAGCGCCCGTTACGGAGACTGGAATGTACCACCACCGATCCTGGGAAAAGTTCGTTCACCTTTTCAAACCGTGGGCCACCCTGTACAAGAAAAGGGGCATCTCAAGTTACCAGACCGGACATCAAAAAAATTATCTTAAAATAATAATGAAATTTAAAAAAATTATAAAATCGTAAAAGAGGGGTCAATCGCCTCTTCGTGTGAGGGTGTCCAGAATTAACAAACTGGGTTATTCAGAGAATCCAGAAGAATGAGTTCTATTTATGGGTAAACCGAGGATGTTTCCCAATAAAAATATTCTCAAGTCCCTTGTATATGAGAGAAAGTTAAATAACCATACGAAGGCCATTTCACTCATACTTTCTACTACCAATTTTAGACTAATTAATCAAATGAGTTTTTCTTAACAAAAAAACGCTAATTGAACAATTTTTGACCTAAGTTTTGGTTCAAAAAAGTAGAAAGTATTTTTTTTAAATGGTTTTCTGTTACTTGAAAATTCTATGGACACATGTGGTCTTACATGCTACATTATTTCAAGAGGAGAAAGTTCCAAATGGTTAATTATGATGTATTTAAAACTACATTGTTTATTTATGCACCTGTACAATAAAAAAAAAAGTTAAAATTTATCGTCCATCCTCGAACTTAGTGCCTATGTAATGTAATATGCCTAACCTGTTATCATGCTATCACGACATTATCAGTGCGATCCGCTAGCATGCACCTTTGAGAGTGAGCTGATGGATGGCGACACTCGATAGATGATTTGACCATTGTTTGATTTGAATGTAATATTTTTATAGTTGTGCGCCATTGTTTGACACTAGAAATCCTGACGGTATAAAAGATATACTACTATACTATATACTATTCATCCATAAAGAGATAGAAGAAAAAATTATAATGCTTACAATTTACATATTGTATGATCTATGAAAGTGAAGATTTCAAACCCAATCATCCACTTCAGTTCGATTAAAAGAAAATAGAATGGGAAGAAAAATTGTCAAGTGGCTCAGTTTATTAGGAAAGGTCAGTTTTACTCGACCTTGTAAGATTCCTCGCCAAATAAACTCGAGTTTTACGATCGGAAGAGACGTTTCGTCTAAAGAACAGGAAAGAAAAAAGCGGCATAAAGGGTCTAATACGTCATTTTGTGTTCCACATGGTGCATATGAACGCTATAGACCATAGACGAGTATTATTATAGCAGGACTAGGAGGTGTACCTGTTTGTTAAATAATTAAAAAATTGAAAAAAAGCAGCTATTACCTTGCAAAGAAATAATTACAGACCAAAACTTTTTTTATGGCCTATGGCTATCCTAGTTAGTTTTTTCAGTCTAAACAAGAGCAAATGCTAATCTTTTCAAAGTTCAACCAAAAATGCTGTTTGTATCACAAAATGAGAACACTTCAGCAATAATGTCTCCGAGTAGAGAAGTGTCAATGGTAGAATATTCAGGTATGGCACTAATTATTTTGAAACAGGCTGCCTCTTTTTTATCCGACATCACGGACCACTCATCGAAAAGAAAGACACTTTCTCCTAGGTTGGTTGAGCACTTGCCGTCTCAAGGGGAAAGTTCGCCAGTTCCGGAATCGTGGATTTTTTCCCTCACCTTTCTGCCTATTTAATAAAAAAAAATATTTCGCCGTAGTTTATTCAACTGTATTTACCTGTCAAGGTTAAACGAAAAACTAGTTTAACGTCAAAAACTATGCCAAGGACTCGACAACTGTGCAGTTTTGCCGATGAATCGTACTCGAATTTTTTTCGTCTTTAATTACCACACCTATTCGTTATCGTGACCTCATTTCTCTTATCTCATACAGATAATTTTTAGCATTAAATATAGGGAGGTAAATAAAAAGAAAAGGAATATTCCAAGGAAAATGCACGTTGTGGCCAAACACTAAGCTTAAAAGATAGGGCTTCTTGTCTAATCGGATTTTATCAGTAATCACTGATTATATTACTGGGGTCATGGTATCTCCTAAATATTTTCCAAAAAATTGTGTTATGTGAATATAGTAGGTATACAAAACAAACATCCCCACAATCAAAAATTGGTCTTTGATTATTGATAAATGATAAGCATTGATGGCTTTGAGTGCTTTAATTACAGCTAATTATAAAGGGAAGGATTATGAGAGAAAAGAAAGAAGTAGGAAAAAACCGAAACCGAGGGTTGTAGGTTTGTTAAGGGATCAATAAGGACCCACCCTCTAGAAAGTAAATCAGTGATGGAACCAGGTGAGTTCATGTGTGCTAAAAAGTTATGGATCGATAAAAAAAAATTGGAGGGAATACTAAACAGAGGTGTTAATGAATAAAAAAGGAAGAAATGTAGGTAATGGCTGACATGATGGGAGATGACGTTTGATTGCGTTATTTCCTAGGTCACTGGTCAATCATGTCCAGACAGGTCTAATGATGAGGTTATACTGGAAATTCCGGTCTCGTTCTACAGGTGAAAATGAAAAGATTCGATTTTGCTATGTGCACGGAATAGAAGGAGTGGAAAAAAAAGGTATGTAGGTGGTGGCCGTCGTTGTGGATGCAGGGAGTTTATTTGGAGGGGACCCTACGGATCGGGTGGTTCGGGAACTCGCACGTGGCTCCGGGATCCTGGAGGTCGACGACCGCCCTCCTCTCTTGAGCAACCCCTCCTCTATCGGAACTGGGACAATCCCTCCCCGCCGACACCGATGCCGAGCCCTCCGGATTTAAATCGCCGAAAAAGTACCGACTTCATAACGCCCAAATCGGTAACTTCATTTTGATCGATAACTTCATTTCGGATTGTTGATAGAGGAATACGAGTATCAGCCGAAGTCCTATCTCGAATTCGTCTTCTGTTATCAGTGAAGGTAGAAACTGAGTATCCCTGCTACTATCTTTTATAGTGACTGTGATTGCGTTAATGATAAGCACCTACATCAAGTTTAAAAAAAATCCGCTAAAAATAGTTTTCGTAAATGAAATTTTAGGTTATAAATAGCCCTACCGCGATGTACAAGGCATCACAAGCTATATTAGTTATACATAACTTGATTGATTAGGGCCTGGGGAGTATGCTGGGAGCTTTGATGTGACCAAAATTGTTTATGTCCCTTCGCTTTGTAATCAAAATCATGTTTTGAAGCGAAGAGTCTGCTGTAACTAACTCTGTTAACGGATTCAAACTAGTTAACGCATGTGGTGCACGAAAATAAGCTTTGGAATCTCCTGGCCAATAGGCTTGTGCTAATAGGCTCACTCATTACGTAATAATTAATACACACAAGTTTTTGTTACCTACAGACAAAATGTCTCGCTTGAAGGCAGTGGATGTCTCAAAAACACTAGAATTCTGGAGAGCAGCTAAGCCGATGCACATTTGGTAAGCCTTTTTAGGCAAAAGATGCTAAGGAAGCAAATTATCTCAATTTTGCTGAGGGAAAAATGTAGGAAATGAGGTTTTTCAACCAAGACATGCTAGCCAGTAGGTTGGAATTGGTTCGATATTAGGAATTTTAAAAAAAATTAATACAGAATAGCGTTTTTTCAAAGCTTGCATGATAAAAGAAAATTATCCAAGACTTCTAGTAATATCGATTGACACCGTTTTTCACGTAAGGTATACATCCCTCTACCACAGAGAGAGAACGTGTCAAAAGTTTTGAGTTTTAGTTTGATGAGAATGGACGTTTAATTGGTAAAGACTGAAGCAACTGAAGCCACTTAGGTACCTGAGGTAAGATATCATATTATAGAAAGAAAGCATGAAAATTAGGCATATTACAACTTATGTGATACCGAAGGGAGCTAAAGTTAACTTTTGATGCTGGAGAGCAGAAGAATTTTCATTACATCTTCAGAAAACAACATAATTAATGAAGTTAATTAACGAAGAGATTTTTTCGCTCGTCCTATAAATGAGGAGAGGCGAAAAAATTATGAAACCTAAAAACACCAGTCAACCAACTGTAAAAAAAACAACGCAATCGACTTACGCAAACTTCTCCGCGTCCTTGGCAAGAGGATTGTAAGTCCTTGGAAGGCCCTGACTTCAACCTCGTTTTGGTTTATTTTATAGATTCAAAAACAACAAGTAGGTTGCTAATAAAATTAATTTCTTGAAATTTTAAAATTTTCAGAAAGGAACAACGGATGCACGAAATCAGGACTTCTTGGAATCGACAGATTACATACTCCACGAAAGAATCCAAATTAAAACCCCTCTACAGGCAGTTTAAAGGACCCTATCCTGCAAAAGGTGGTGTAAAAGATTTTATTGTTTTAAATGGTCCATTTAGGTCAGTGCCACAAATGCTTTCCCGGCACAAGTTTAAGCAGCCGAAAAACCTCGAATTTTTTCAGTTTTCCTCATAAAACTCGAAAACGGGACATATTTTGTGGAAAACACTTTAGTAGTAAATTAAAGACGACAAAATTATGCGTAAATTAAAATAAAGGTTTGCAAAGTTGGTCTAATAGACAAGTTTTTACAGGCGATCAAAAAAGAAGTACATATGTCCAGTCTTACTATAGACAAGAGTAGCAGTGGATGTATCCATCCCTATCCGCCACAAGATCGTACTTTTTGTCACATCTTTTCCGAAAGATGGGCAGAAACACTGTTAAATTTTTCCTCTCCTGGCAGGTGCCTATTGCACTAATAGAGATATTCTAAATGTGCGTCTTATCATGCCAAGCAACATATCTGCAGGACCGATTGAGTACTGGTTTTTCACCCATAAAAAAAGGTCCGAAGCTGCTCCAAACTGGGGGTTTCTTCGCCGCCGATTTTTCGAACGTGCGCTGGTTTTCGACGAAATTTAATATTTAACTCTAATTTTCGCTTTCCGTCCTTATGGAAATACGAATAGTCCGATGATTTCTAATAATCTCTAAACCGGTGGTTGGTTCTCCCCCCTATGAAAGTGGGTCACGACGAAAAAGTGAAAATACGTTTACGGACCTAAACAAAAATATAATAGACACGACTTCGTAGTTTTTTAAATTTCTTCTATTCCTAGGTTCAACTTTTTTTTTGCCAGTAAGAACGAAAACGCCGAGGTTGAAATTTTATTCTAGAAGTAAAACGGGATTCCTAAAACTAGGACATAACTGAATCCCGTACATTCCGCCAAGGAAGTTTCATGCTGGGCCTATAAGTGGATCACATTTTGACACAAAACTTATAATATAACGAAATTTCCTCCATATCAACGAGTCAAGACAAGAGGGGGAAAACCGTGTTTACTGTCAAAAATCTTTTGATCTTTTGATGCTTGGCGGGGCGGAACGCTGCGCGTTCCTAGATTTCTTTTTACTTGTTCAAAAATAGGAAAATTCATTAAAAATATTAAAATGACCAGTTTTGTTCGTTTTATCCTGAGATTCTATGTAAAGTAATGCAAGTATGTATGATACTAAGCTGGTGAAGTGTACTTGATAAAATGGCAAGTACTTAAATAATGTACTTCACAGAAGAAACTAAAGAATCTGGTTCATTTCTAGAATGTGCTGGCAAAATTGCTGATAGTAAAGAGCCTTCATTCATTCCTAATCTGCAGACGAACACAAAGCTGGTGTTTTTAGCACTATGCATAAGTACCTATAGATTCAAGATTCCAAACAAGCATATTTTCACCTACCTCACATAAGACGTTGGCCTTCCAAAACTTACTTTTCGTACCAGTTAGGTACCTATAAGTGTGTACCAACTTGATATAATCATCGGTGTCCGATAGGATTTGAAAGCCAAACTTCATCGATCCATTTCATGTCTGCACATATTTTTTGAACCCTCGAGAACTATTGAACCGATTTTGAGCGATATTATACTTACTACTCATCCTCGATCTTTTACCAAGTACCACTCTATGAACCAACTTATCCATGCATAGAATTTCTGACGCAACCAGGTGTAACAAGTTAATTTTTTGAGGAATTCATTTTCTACATTAAAAATTTTTAAATGGACAATTAGGAAAAATGGAATTTGAAGAATGGAAGATTTTACATGGAGTAAAAGTAGGTCGGGGCGAGTTTGAGCGCGAAAATTCCAAGGGCGAAAGATTCTCCTTTGGGGAATATTTTATCTTATCTTAAAATTTTTAGATACAAAATTTAATTGAAATTTTAAAATTTAATTTTGATTGATAAATTTTTACCTGTAGATCTTTGTTGGCGTTATCCTTATGTGTTGCAGCACGTATAACTCCGGCTTTCCAACACCAATCACTGATTTTTCCAAATTTCACATTATTTTTGGAAGCACTCACTGACAGAAACCTTTTACCAACGAGCTCCTCCCGTATTTTGTAGGCCATAACGCACTCGAATATCCGAACAGGGAATCACAATTTGTTGGTTCACACACATTAAAAACAAAGGGGAAAAAAATTTTTGGGCAAAAAATTTTTTTCGACACTTTACGTTCGTGAAGAACGTACCTCGGACACGCTTCTCGCTCGTACTCCTTCTCGGTGAAGAGAGCCGAGACCCAGATTTCGCCTGCGCGCCTCCCCCTTCGAAATTTTTGAAACTCCCTCTACATTTCCCCCCACCACCTCAATTTTTCACTCACCCCTCCCCCCTACCAACAAAGCGATCAGACGGCCAGTCGAGTCACATGGTACAAACAAAACACGTCACATAAAGATGGCTCCGATATAAAATTCAGTACAAGCTCGTACCCCAGCTTATGTAGTCTTTAACGGTTTTTCGACTCTCCCTTTTGGCTTTTTTCTATTTTTTTTTTCAATACTCGCACTGGACTTCCACTTCAAACATGCTGACCGCCTTAATTTCACGCTTGATGATGTAAGTTATTTATTTTTTAATACTTCAAAACCCAAAATCTTGTATGATCTTACTGTTTACAAAGCTCTAAACTCAGAAAAAGGTAAACAAAATGAAATGCCATCTGTATGAACTTAAAAGCGACTTAAATTAGTTCCATTTGTGGTTGTCGCAACAATAACGAGTGTAAATCAAAATATCAATGGCGATCTTTCGGATGAATCGCTCTTATTTTCATTTCCTGTGACGATAACGAAGAAAAACGCTAAAACTTGTAAAGTCAACGCATTTCCTTTGTTTTTTTGGATAAAGAAATTTAAAATCAGTTTAATTTATGTAGATAAAAGTCCTATCTGCTGCGATAAAAGTTCAAAGAATGAAGGTAGACTTCCAAGGTTACAAAAATGTAAGAGATGCATCAGTAACTAGATTCTTTCTCTCTTTACAATGCTTGGCGGGGCGGAACGCTACCGCGTTAATGGATCATCCTAATGCAACAATTTTGATTAGGTTAGAGGCAGACCGAAAATTCATGCCTGCAGTTCCAGCTAGTTCCTGGATTCTGGAATCTGCATCACGAACGAGATAACTGATTAGATGCAGCCTTGAGGATGAGCATAGAGTGAGGTGTTGAGCCATAAAATGAATGATTGGACCATGTGAACCATGTCTCCTGATAGAGTACCCAAGTTTCCTGCCTCAAAAGCATAATACATATAGCGGTCACTATAAAATATGTCCTGTGGTCGCTATTCCACTCTTTTTTGGCCTGAAGTGTTTGGCCAGACACAAAAATTGTGTTGCACAGTGTTGGCAAACGTTTTTGTTGGTCAAAAGGCTTTAGTTATGCTACAGCTTAGGGATGTTTGTGGTGTATGGACGGAAAACTCGACGTTTTTGGCCAGTTTTCAGTGGCTTGCCAAAATGTTTACATCTTTTCCATTGAACGAAATAACTGCAAAGTAGGTAGTAGAACAATCCAAATAGAAATCAATAACTTCTTTTTTCATCTTTTGAATGTATTTTTCGGACAATGGCAACTTCTAGAGAAATAAGTGGACTAATCAAATACATAAGGCATTCGCACTGTTTGACCCTATTTAAGTTAATTGTTATTCTGTATGGTTTTGTGGTCCTACTTATGCCGTCTGCAGTGTGAATTTACAATTGACTGCATTAAAATAACTGCTTTTGTAGTAGCCTGTGTATTTTTCGTTTTTCCACTTTCCAGAGGCCACTATCATAAAGAATTTTTCGGAAGACATCAGTCTTGTCTTGTGCTAATTTTAGGTCTTGGAAGACCAAATCAAGGAATCAAATAATTATTAAACGATGCTAGGCCCTTGCCAATGAACAATAGTCAGGGTATTTTTAACCTGACGCAATCTTCGGCCTTTTGGACCGAGATAACATCGTAGGCTCAAGCTAAACATCAAGAATCAAAGTGCATTTTATTCTTATTCGAAGATTTATAGAAAAGAAAAAGATTAGTTTGTTCAAGTCAGAAATTTGTCTTTATCTGATAAGTTTTTACAAAATAATCCTTTTTTTAAATCCTTGCCTCGTTAAATCTTTATCTTATTTTCATTTTGTTGAAAAAGCATTTTTGTGTACGCGTTTTAACATGACGATCGGACGAAGTTGTGCAATATTTCAGTCTCCTTGAATCCTTTAAATCTATCGCCTTATAAGTCTTTGATCTTGGACCTGTTTTCTCTTTTTTCCATCCCATAATTTTTCTAAATTAGTTAATGTACAGTTAATGAGTACAGGCTCAACAGCATAATAATTTCTGAAATCATAATGTACCTACCTACATAAGGCGGATTCGTAGGAGACTCGATAATAGCATATTTTCTCTCTAGATTGTTCATTTTGGTATATGTACCGGAAACCCCCAAAAGGCCAAAATGTGGCACTTCCGATCACATGGTTGCATTTGCGGTTATTTTAACCAAGGGAACTTAAGTGGTGATGTCTCTAGTTATGCGAAAAACAAAATTTTGACCTCTGACATCCTTCACCGCTGATGTGAGTGTAGGATGGTGACTTTTGATAAGTTAACTACCACACTAGTCCAAACACATCTATGAAGTCAAATCTTGGATGCCAAACATTTCCCTCTACAATCAATACTTCGTTGCCTGAACTGCATAAGTGTCTGGTGGGACCAAACAGGAGTTAAAGATCGAGTTTATGCAAATGTCACTGGGGCATCCGAAAAAGTCACCATTACAGGATTTTGTCACCGAAAATCATTTGTCGCACATCATGTTAGACATGGTCAAAATTTGTAAATTGTTCTAGACGTACCTAGTCAAAAGTCTAACACATCTGATTCATCATGATCCGTTTCACCTCACTACTATATGTCACATTCCATTGCCTAAAATGTCAATCCATTGCTTGAAGATGGAGAACAATGCCTCGTTCAACACATGCATATCATTACTGGAGGTCATTCGACACTCATCCATATTTGAACCTAGGTCGACTGTGTGGTAAAATTGAAGTTCTTTATTTTTAGTGTTTGTTTGATTTATCGTCATCGCTCTAGTTTCACTTCAATTCCTTTGTGGATCATTTTTATCCCATGTTTTGGAACACACATTTTTAAAGGATAGTTATCAAAAAACGTGCTTTCAATTTCGGGTCATCCTCAACGTTTTCTTTGATGTTCCTCTTATTCATCGATCCGTTGACACCCGGTATACATTTTCAAACGTAACGATCCAACTTCCTTATTAAAAGAAATAACGTTTCCGCTACTTTTTGCTACGGTGCCTACTCGCTATTGGCATTAGACGGAAATGATTCATTCGGGAAGGATTCCGAAGGCCTCTTATCCAAGTATAAGAAAGCTTTTACGCTTTAATACTAGGTATCCTTCATGTTTTATTATTTTTTAGAGAATTTTCCTTTCGAGACTTAAGATGATAAAATTACATATAATTTTACCTAATTGTTACTAAACGTGAAGCATTCGTCGAGTTCCTTCACCCGATCATTATTATAAAAACATTCAGGGTCAGAGTTCCATTGAACTCTTTTATAGCTTGAAATTCTCAGATATCTTTCAAAAATGTCATTTTCATAATATTGCAAAAATTACGTGAAATTAGGATAGTATCCACATCTTTCTAATTGTGGTTACATTATGTGGTTAGGTAAGTACTTTCGAAAACTCACTTTGAAGTTTTACCTACCCAACAGTAAAAGACCTACCGACTAAAGTTTATTGATCTACAACACCCTACAGAGTAATGACACTAATGAGATAGCATCATTAGTTACCATTGTATGTAGGTACTCGTTTTAACAAAGAATTATTATTTTTTACCTTGGAAAAGGTAACTCTGTAATTTTTATAAGCAGGTTCAGTTACTTTTTCCGCTCTAATGCCTTCTTATTTAGCATATTGGCGCTGTTATGCCCGTCGTGGGACGTAAGAGAGAGTTTTCGGCGTAGGCTGCGTTTTGGAATTCGCACTAACGAATGTCAAATGGGGACAAAACCTTTTTAGATTCGAATCTCTTGTTTGAGCGCCATTTGGTCGAACACCAGTTGACATTGAAGTGAACCAAAGGGGATTTTGATTGCAGGAAATTATTATTGCAAACAAAACAAGTGTGCAGTCAAGAGCAAAATTGCTTTTTGTATTGATTCTGAAAGGTTTTTTTTTGCTTTTATAAGATTTTTCAAAACGTTCATTTAAGGTTATTTCTGAAAAGCACGATTTAGGACAATCGACTCGAAATTTTAGAAGGAAAACGATATCCCTTTTGTTTATAATCATAACTTAGAAAAAACTTAGTTATTGTTTTCAGCGAAGGTTGAGAAGCTTCCTAGTAGGGCAATGAAACCCATTCGGAACTTCTTGTATTCGACAGTCCATTTAGATTGATAAGGTAGGCCTTGGGCTCGTGATAGGATTGACACGTGCCCTGAATACCGCTGTGTACCCAGGTACATCGATAACTAATTATTTCCGTATAAAAATACAAAAAAAGCCTCTCCTTTTGACTGGTATGAAATTGCGTTTCCCCGAACCTATCTATTTTCCGCCCTTGACCCAGAAGAGAAAACTGAAATCCTTGAAAAGGTTGGTCGATAACATCACCTCGGGGGTAGACAACGCATGCAGTAGTTGATAAAAAAATTTTTAAGACTTTTTCGCTCCTGAGCTTCATCAATGTTTGGTCAATAGATTTTTAATTACCGATTAGTTCCAACTCCCCCTTGTTTACTTGACTTTTCTCCCTGTAGCGTATTTTGAGGTTCACATCTGTCCAAAGACATTAGCACTATCGTGAATAGTAAAATCTTGGCATACTCAATTCCGCCCTTGGATCTTGAATTTTTCTTCAACGCCTTTCTATGCCACTTGCTTATCTTGACCTGGTTAGTATTGTATTGGAGATCTTAAAACCCAATTTTAAACCCTATTTAATTTTATTGTCCTTAAGTAATTTATCATCCTTTCAAGTCAGAACGCAACAGTTTGATCAATACTTCCTGAGGGCTCGTATTTCACGTTATCTCGTGGAAAAAGAGTGATGATTATTAGTTGTCTGAGACACGCTAACGTCATTTCGGAACATCTCCAGGCTATTGATTGCATTTAGATCTAATTGGCTCTTTTTGCCTGACGTTTCTGACCTAAATGTTGTAAAAAAAATTTTCCTGCAGCGTCTTTATCTTAATTTCAGAAGCATCGAGGAATTTTTGGCCTTCTTCCAGCGAATCTGTTTCCATTTTAAGACCCTTTTCTCCGTTAAATCCTTCCGCTTTGGATTTAACCAAGTTACAAAACAAAAACACAACCTGGGACTCCTGAAAAAGCCTCGAGATTAGCGATTTTCCTCCTAATAATATTCTTTTCATGATAACATGTGCCTGAAGACTGGAAATTTTTCAAAAACTGTCTACAAAGCCTTGTCGATCGTCCGATCTGTTTTTGGTCTCCAGCCCTTTGTGGAAAATTGATTTATCGATAAAATAAGAGCATGTAGCTACGAACCAACAGAAAACAAGTTTTCTTTTAATCTCTCCTAAAATTTTGGAAAATATCCAGTATCACTTGACGCTTGCCAAGCTAGTCGCGCCCTGGCTCTGTCAACGATGTCACCTTCATCGATTTTTATTTATTTTTCACTAAACTTGCTATTTCATTGGTCGTTAAGCTCATTGTGCTGGTTTTTCCCATGGAAGAGTTTTTGAATTTTTTATGTCTTTATAAATTAGCGTTTTTTCTGATTTTTCTCATCAGTCATCAATCATGAAAATGATTTCGAAACCAGTTTTTTCTATTCGAAGACCTAAAACGGACTTAAGATTATTAACCCCAAGACATTTCGTTTCCCTAATTACTTCGTGCTCGTCTAAAAAATCCGGTATGATTACAATAACGCTTGTTTCCGTGACGTACGCGACCGTTGTTTCTTAGTAAGCTTAAATTGCATTTAAATTGAACAAGGTCGCAGGGAAATTGTTTGCCAAGTGGCAACCGGCTCGTAGAACGCAGAACCTGGGGTTCTACTCAGACAGAAATAGACAGTAGCCACACTGTGAATCCCCCAGACGGATATAGGTAGAATGAGTTTTGGACCCTGGAAATCGAAAGAATTACTCATGTCGAGACCACCTGAGCAAACCGTGAGGTTCACGATTTTTTTCGAAAATGAAATTGTCGTCGTATACTTACCAACATGATTTTACCGAACTATGTAGTCTATCTAATTTTAGAGCTATCAACTTCAGAATGGTTCCAATAAAAGGTTTGATACGTCCCTTTTTCATCACATTCGTCTTTTCTTTGCTAAAAATTTCGAATTTTTGTTCCAGACTTGCTTTTGGCACTCTTTACCCTGCATACGCTTCGTACAAAGCTGTACGATCCAAAGACGTCAAAGAATATGTAAGTTTCAACCTTAAAAAGTCTTAATTAGAACGTCATTGACGACCATTTAGCTTCTTTTGACCTTTCTTATGTATTAATTTTTGTAAAATCTATTTTTTAAGGTAAAATGGATGATGTACTGGATCGTATTTGCACTTTTTACCTGCGCAGAAACGTTCACCGACGTCCTATTTAGTTTTTGGTAATTTTTTTGGAGTAAGGTTAGATTTCATTTAAATTTTTTTTTAGGTTTCCATTTTACTATGAAATAAAAGTAGGAATAGTTTTCTGGCTTTTGTCGCCGGCGACGAAAGGATCGAGCTTCTTGTACAGACATTTCGTCCATCCAGCTTTTCAGAAAAGAGAAACTGTGAATAATTTTGATATAATTTTTGATATCTAATATAATTTTATGTGCTAGGAAATAGATGAAATGTTGAACAAAGCTAAGGAAAGAGGATACAACACGTTTTTGAGCATTGGAACCAAAGGAGTCACATACGCAACCAATGTCATACTGCAGACCGCCATGAAGGTAATTTTTTACTGCATGCATTTAGCGACTAAAACTGCCCTTGCACATTTTTCTCAAAATTTCCCAAAATTTTTTTTCCTATGCTAGCAGAGGAGTAGGGGATAAAAGGTATGATTTTTTTTGTATTGAAAAAATATAGTTTATATACAGATCCCGAATAATGTTGAAAGAAGGGTCATAGTTAGAGATGAAGAAGATGAGTTTGCGTTGCCACAGCTTGAAGATTCGCCCCAAAGAAGACACCCTTAAAAAAATTCAATAAAACCTTACAATTAAGCTTTTAAAATTGTTTTTTTCAACTATGCTTAATGTTCTTGCTCAGAATTCGCAGTTCGCAATTGGTCAAGGAGAATCTCATCCTGAGGAAAACGTCGAACCTGCTCAACCTGAAGATCTCCCTGCTCCTCGTGCTAGTAGGAGAAGAGCTCGCGTTTAATTAAAAAAGTCTAACACTTCAAGTTATCAATTTTTGTTTAAATTCCGTTTTCGAGTTAAGGAAGACTGATTTTGTGATACGATGTATTTGTGATAAATAAATTGCATTTTTTAAATTAATTTTTTTTTTCTTCGCACTGCATGGAGTTTTTCCTTAAAATATTAATTTACTTTAAAACCTAATTTTCTTTCCCATACAGGGAGGGGGTGGGTTAATGGATCAATTGAGGAAAAGCTACAGTTTGACTGATCTATCTCCTAAAGATTCACCTGATGGAGACGAAGGTTTGTTTCTGATTTCTTTTGATATTTTAATTGATCTTTTCTGTAGAAATAATGAGAATCGCGTCACCTAGAACCCGAAGGCAAATGTCAAGCTCCACAGTCAATATGAGGTTCCAAGAGTTTGATGTCAATGTGAGGCAACCTGTTCATATCGATGAAATGATTGGGTAAGTTTTTAGATAGAAGTACAAAGTAGCTTTGCTTTTCGATAGAAAAAAAATCATGAATTTCAACATTGTCTTAATGCATTTTGATGGAAACAATCATGCATTTCCGTAGCAACAATCATGCGTTTCCATAGCAACAATCATGGGTTTCCATAGCAACAATCATGGGTTTCCATAGCAACAATCATGGGTTTCCATAGCAACAATCATGCGTTTCCATAGCAACAATCATGCGTTTCCATAGCACCAATCATGCATTTCCATTGCAACAATAATGAATTTCAACATTTCTCATCAGTCATCATGAATTTTGATTGAAACAATCATGCTTTTCCATATAAACAATCAAGGATTTTGATACAAAAAAAATCATGCATTTTGATGGGAACAATCTTGTATTTTGATGGAAATAGTTATGCATTTCCATAGCAACAATCATGCATTTCCATGGCAACAATTATGGATTTCCATAGCAATGCATTTCCATAGCAACAATAATGAATTTCAACATTTCTCATCAGTCATCTATCATCATGCATTTTGATCGAAACAATCATGGATATTGATAGAAACAATCATGCATTTTGATGGGAACAATCATGCATTTTGATCGAAACAATCATGGATATTGATAGAAACAATCATGCTTTTCCATAAAAACAACCACGGATTTTGATAGAAACAATCATGAATTTTGATGGGAACAATCGTGTATTTTGATGGAAATAGTCATGCATTTCCATAGTAACAATCATGCGTCTCCATAGCAACAATTATTATGGATTTCCATAGCAACAATCACGCATTTCCATAGCAACAGTCATGCATTTCTAAAGCAACAATCATGCATTTCCATAGCAACAGTTATGGATTTCCATAGCAACAATCATGCATTTCCATAGCAACAATAATGAATTTCAACATTTCTCATCAGTCATCATGCATTTTGATCGAAATAATCATGGATTTTGATAGAAACAATCATGCATTTTGATGGGAACAATCATGTATTTTGATGGAAACAAGTCATGCATTTCCATAGCAACAATCATGCGTATCCATACGTAGTAACAATCATGCTTTTCCATATTAACAATGGTGCATTTTTATAGAAACAATCATGCATTTTGATTGAAAAAAATCTTGCATTTCGATAGAAACCATCTTGAACAGTGTTTATCTATTTTTTTACAAAGTTTATCTTTTGTCATCCCACAATGTTGACCCTTTGACATTGTTGCTAGCTTGGGTGATTTATCCCAAATTGGGCTACTTTGTTATGCCTAATCTGGCAACACTGATGTTGAATTATTTCAATATTAAACATCAACAATTTGATACAATCAATGGAAAAAAAATCTAATTTATATTTTTCAGAGATGTTAGATCAACGGAAGATATTAGTTCAGGATATTCCAGTACTGATCAACTATTTAGTGAAGGAGTCATGACAAGATCTTCTTCTTTATCGTCTACCCGAGGAAGGCCTAGAGGACGTGGAACTGTACGAAGAGCACCTCTCCCTGAGGTAATTATGTAATCTAATTTTTTTCTTCTTTTATTTCTTCCAATTCCACGAACAAAAAAATTTATTCTTATTTAAAGGAAAGTGAAGATTCGGATAATGATCAGTGGATAGAGTGCACGTCTAATGTTGAACAGGCCCAGGTATCCACTCCTCAATCCATTCCTTCCGGTGCAAACCTTGATTTTATGGCATCGCTAACTTCAAATACAGCGAGTAATTATCAGCTGAACGATAATCCGAGCGATAAACCAAGCGATTCCCTCGAAAATAATTTAATCAAACTTTCATTAGAAGCGAAAGAACTTATCCATGAGTTAAATATCGCGGTAAATGAGCCCGTAAAGGAAGAAAAAATAGAAAAAACGTCTTCTCAATTTTCGATTAATAGCGACGGCTCCGATCGGAGTCAAGAAGACCGGAAAGGGAAATATAACAAACCTCTTGCTCCGAAACCTCCAAAATCGCAAGAAAATCCACCCATTCCTGAAGCAAACACTGAAATTAATCGACCGAGAGCGGAGATGAAGTTTTTGAAATTTCTCGAATTCGATTAATAAACCGTTAAAACACTAGTTATTAGTCTTCCTTTAGTTTTTATTTCCTTTCCCAAGGGCCTTTTTTGAAAAGTTTTCGGTTTTTGAAGACGGGGCTGCAGTGGAAAAGTGAGACATTTTTGTGTTTCTGTTTATAACAAGGCTTTTTCCGCTAGTTGACTAATATTTTAAAGACCATTTCATACCATGAAAACAACAAAAAACTCAAAATCCCTTCATGTCGTATCATCGCATGATAAAACATTAATTCCTGATTTTTTGTGATTGCCCTAAATTTTCAACAAAATATATATGATAAAAACAATTTTTTGTAAAGGTTGAGCAGGTATTTTCTCCTGACCCTTAAAATTTTTTTCAAAGGAATTTTCTTTTCAGTAAATATTGTGTGGCCTATTACTGAGATACTGGATTATATTTTAAGTTTAAAAAAGGTAAAATGCATTCTCCATGACTGAGCTGCTCCCTTTAACTTTTTCTCGATTGTTTTGTTTGTTTCTAACATTCATTTGATTCTAATTAACAGAATACTAATCGAAAGCCGAAGCTGGAAAAACGAAAGCCAAAGTACTCAAGATCCCAATCGCATAATGGGCAGTGTGAGTTAAGTTGAAGCACATAAATGAACTGGGTTTTTGTTTTTCAAACAAATGCTGAGAATGAAGCATGTTTCGACAGTGATGTGTATATAATGGTCTTTTGGTGAAGCCTATGGCACTTTTTTCTTATTTCATAAATAACACTTGTCCCTTGTAATTTTTACTGGCTAGAGGCTGATGGAGTCACTGATCCTTTAAAATTTGATTTCAACAGTTTTATTTTTAAAATTAACGACTCCATTAGCATTGACTTCTGCACTTTTGTCTTGTCCCTTATGCGGCAACATTTTTGTGACTTTTTTTGTCCTCACTATTGCCGGCAGAGATCGTAGCCTTAAAGGCTATAAAGTCGTTTTCGATGGCTCAAAATAATTTTTTCTCAATTTTTCAGATCGCTTCAGGCCCGTCAACCCTTCCGAGAACTACCCGAAGGACGACAAGAAAAAAGACACAATAATCCATCCTTGGAAGACTTAAAATTTTTCTATCGCACAAGATTTTATTTCTCATTTTTTATTTTTCGTTCCTAAATTGATCTTTTTCAAAGCAAAGGATTGTTGCTCAGTATAAATTAAGTTTTATATCGAAGCAAGAATGAATGTCCACGGTGATATATTGTGATTGTTTCATATCAAATTTGCTACTCAACAGTATTTTAGACTACAAAACTGGATTTTTTTTTCTACCAGTCTAAATACTAAAAACTTGTCAAGAACTCAAGACAATAAGACTTTAGTTTAAATTACGCTTCTACTTTTCGTTTTTCTAATCAAATAACAATGTCATTTTAGGCGGGCTTTGTTTTTCCAAAACTAGTCATAATTAGTGAAGTTACCTGCTTGTTGACATTGCATAATTAGTGATGGTGCTATAATAAAAATTGTAGAAGCGACTAAAAGTGGTCATTTTTTTTTCTTTTCTTTCTTAAGGAGGTATATAATCTCATTTAGTCTAAGTTCTTCAGCGTTCGTCCTTATCGAGTGTTTTTTATGTTTTCATATTGAGTGCACTATATTTTAAGAAAATGTTTAATTTTGAAATATAAGATTGAATTTTTTTGATGTTTTTTATAGCCCTTTTAACTTGGATTACATGATGGAATTTCAGAATTATCAATCGTTTTTACATCACTAAGTAAAGCCAGGACATCTTTTTCCATCTTGAGGACTTCAGCAGGTTTTTTGTACTGGAAAAAAAATTCTTTAAAAATTTACTTTAGTGTAAAATAACTTACTGTAATGATTAAAGTGTTAAATTTATGGGTGAAACTGATGTTTTTCTGCTCAGGAACTAAGCCACATCTATCTAGCTCTTGGACGGGAATTTTTTTAAAATATTTTTTATTTGAAGTTCGTACAATGAGACATTTTTCTTCTGGGGATGCTGTCACGGAATAAACGTCGACTGGATATGAGAGGTTTCTTATTCGCCATTCGATGTTTTCGCGAGTCAATCGTTTTAAAATGTAAGGCTGCAAATATAAAGAAAAACATGAATATTAGCTCAGTGGATGGACCTTACAGAGTTTGAAGATTCTTGAATTCCAGTGGTGTCGATGGATAAAGATTTGGGCTCAGGGTCGCCAACTTCGGTGATCCATTCTGGCTTTTTGGTCAAGTCGTTGCTCTTTTTGAACGCTCGCTTTGTCAATACGTTCGTTTGAACGTTGTATTCTTCAGCCATTTCAGTTCCATCTTGAAATTTATAATGGATTTTTCTGTTACCTAGAAAGTTGGTTATTTGATTTGTTCCAAAAGTAGTCGTTTACGTACCGTTTTCAGTGAAGGCAGTTTTTTCAGCCAAAGTAATTTGGGAGAGCCAAGTCAGATTTGAAGAAGCCATCGATTCGATTTTCGTAAACCGTAAATTATTGCTTTGTTGTAGCTATAACAACCGATAAACAAGTTTTTAAAAATCTTTACAAAAAGTAAACACGCGGTAGTTGCCTTATCACATTGTTGATAATAAGCAGTGTTGCCATTAGAGAAAATCGTTAATAAAATTTGATGAATCTATGAATTTTATTCTATTTCCTAATTAAATGTTTATATTTTAATACCTAAGTTGGTCAAAATATTATATTTTTAAAAAATTAAAGAAATTTTTGATGTTAATGTTGGCTAACATGTCTGAAGATAACCATAAACCATGTCATCAAACATTTTAATTTTTACTTTTTATTAGTGCTTATCAGTAAAATTTACCAAGCTTGCAAAATTACGAAAAAAAAATTAAGATAATTTTGGCCTTATGGTTAACTAGGCGTATGCGATTCTTGTGAAAATAATTTTATTAACCAAGGAAAGATGGTTAAGAAGATGCCAGATAGGTAACACACTTTTTGTTTATAATTTTTGGCGTTAAATTTAACGTGTGATGGAATGCACAACATGGTCAAACTTCTTGCACCATGAAGGGTCGGTCCTAAGGGGTCGGACCATATCGTTCCGCCACTAAAGGTGTTACCCATTGCCTGAATCCCCTAAGTATTTTTACAAATTCTGCTCAAGATGAGAATTCCATAGGGATATTTTACAACCAGTCGCTACTGCGGTCAGGCATCAGTTATGGCCGTGGCAATCAATTTTGAGCGATGAACATTTCTTAAGAAATTGCAAAATTTCGCCTTCTAAATCATTGTCTATATGGATGGACTTATCGCATTTCAACACTCAACATTGGAGTGTTCACCCATTGATGTAAACTTCGGCTTTCTAGTCGGAACTGGTGTATCAGAATCTCTAGGCTCCTTAGTCCTTCTATTAAATTTTATTCTTTTATTTTTCAGATGGGAAGTTTACAGTCCTATTGGATTGCAAATTCCAGGCACCAGAATAATCTCATTCAAAGTTCCTCTGAAGGAGGTAAGTTATTTTCTAAATTTTTTTTTCACTTTTTTATTGAACATGAAGAATGTGAAAAAATTTCTCCTAAAATTGTTTAAATCGCTTTTTTTTATGCATTCAATAATGTTCTGTTAAATTCTACCTAAAATTAATAAGCCTTTTCTCTGAATTTTTTCCCTTTCCCCTCATTTTCCAGGTTCTCCCTGTTGGGAGCAGCCACCCGCCAAGATGTTTTCACCCATTTTAGGTATTTTCAATAATTTTATAGAAGATAAAACCAACGTTTCTGTCTATTTTTCAGTTTTTAGCTAAAAAAAACTGGTTTTAATTTAATTTTTTTGTGTTTTGGAGCAGAAAAAACATTTGTTATTTTCTTCAATTTTTCATCTTTCTCGAAAGAAAGTCATTGCATTACTCTCAAACCACCAGTTTTTCTGGCTCTGATTTTTCATATGTCGGAGAGGTGGTGGGAGGGTTCAGGAGAGTAGATGAGGTGTTGGGAGGGTTCAGGAGATTAGAGGAGGTGGTGGGAGGGTTGAGGAGAGTAGGAGAAGTAATGGGAAGGTTCAGGAGAGTAGGGGAGGTGGTGGGAGCGTTCAGGAGAGTAGAGGAGGTGTTGGAAGGGTTCAGGAAAGTAGGGGAGGTAATGGGAGGGTTCAGGAGAGTAGGGGAGGTGGTGGGAGCGTTCAGGAGACTAGAGGAGGTGGTGGGAGGGTTCAGGAGAGTAGATGAGGTGTTGGGAGGGTTCAGGAGATTAGAGGAGGTGGTGGGAGGGTTCAGGAGAGTAGGGGAGGTAATGGGAGGGTTCAAGAGAGTAGGGGAGGTGGTGGGAGCGTTCAGGAGATTAGAGGAGGTGGTGGGAGGGTTCAGGAGAGTAGGGGAGGTAATGGGAGGGTTCAGGAGAGTAGGGGAGGTGGTGGGAGCGTTCAGGAGAGTAGAGGAGGTGTTGGGAGGGTTCAGGAGAGTACCGCCTGGTAAAGCCTCTGGCTAAGGAACAGGCAACAATAAACAGAATAGGGCGGTTCAGGAGAGTAGAGGAGGTGTTGGGAGGGTTCAGGAGAGTAAAGGAGGTGTTGGGAGGGTTCAGGAGAGTAGAGGAGGTGGTGGGAGGGTTCAGGAGAGTAGATGAGGTGTTGGGAGGGTTGAGGAGATTAGAGGAGGTGGTGGGAGGGTTCAGGAGATTAGAAAAGGTGATGGGAGGGTTCAGGAGAGTAGAGGAGATGGTAAGAGGGTTTATGAGAGTAGGGGAGGTGATGGGAGATTCAGTTGAGTGGGGGAGGTGAAGGTAAGGTTCAGGAGAGTAGGGGGAGGTGATGGTAAGGTTCAGGAATGATGGGAAGTAGTAGAATTTTTGGAGAGGGTCCATGGTAGTGGAGAGGGTTCTCCAACTTTTTCTCCATTTATTCCCTCCCCCTTATTTTTTCAAAAATTTTTCCCACCCTTTCTGGCCTTAGTTAACTTTTTTAGCGGATTTTTTTTAAATAAATTAAAATTTATAAAATTAATGGTCTCTTTCTTGTATAATGCAAAATTTGGAGTTGAAATTTGACGGTACAGAATTGATTTATGGAGACCGCCATAAGGTCCTCCGGTCTGAGACTGTCGTAAATGTCCATTGAAGTTTTATTACGTGTAAACAATAAGGGTGGCCTCCATCCTCTTCCAGGGAGGGCCACGATGAAAGATTTCCTTCGAATAAATCCGTGCGAATAATAATTGAGGGTCATAAAAGGTGTCTTTTTTACACAACCCTACCTTGTTAACGTAGGTCTTAATCAGTTGTATGGCCTGTTCCGTTTTTTTCTCTCCCCCTCGACATCCAATTAGGCATTTTAAAAGCAGATTTTTTATTATTATTTTATTTTGACATCTTGATTTATCATCTAATCCAAAAAATTTCACATAAAAAATTATCATGAGCGCTGTCTTTATTGTCCCTTGTGATTTCGCTCCTCATTGTAAATTGTAATTAACAAAATGTGAAATCTGGCCAAATTGGCCATAGAATTAGGGCTTTTTAGATCAGATATTCATCTTTGTATAGTTTCATGCCAAGTGTCTAGAGTTACCCCCTTCTGGGGGGTAGTCAGTGGTGTTCTTTCAGAACGTTTAGTGATTCCTTAGTTAGCAGTTTCTCCACTAGAAAGCGCGACGCTTCAGAATTCGTGTAGACTCGGTGCTGTCTGCCCCTCAATCCACTCGTGAACGGTTGTTAATTATCTTCATCTCTCTTTTGATGTTTCGGTGCCCATTATGATTTAGGAATTACATACTTAAGATTTACAAAAACTGCTCACCTAAAATACGTGAAGTAAAAACACACCTAATAGCCTTCTTATTTCCCACTAATGTATTCGGTAAAATTAAAATGCACCTTCTTTACAATTGCTGTCTTCCTACACCTCATCCGACACTCTAGCTTGAGGTTTCCTTTTTTTTAGCGACATTATAATGACACTCACATATCTCCCACGATGCCGTACCCATTTTTCGGCCCGTTCCTACACCGTATCATTACCATATTGATTTTATGAAAAGATAGGAGTTTACATTGTTGTGGAACTTGTAATAAATTTTGTTATGTCACCAATTCGAATATACCTTAAAACTTAAAAAAAATTAAACCATCTAGTAGGTAAACTAAACTTCGTTCGAATTCCTACCCTCTTCGTAGTTTTTTAGCGAATGTTTCCGGTTGCCAATTTTCAAATCTGAGCCTGCTCGTTATTACGTTTTCTATGCATTAAATATTTGAACGGTCCAATTTGCATTGTTATTTTAGAAAGACATCGGTTGTGTGCATCGCAAATATTAGCATTTGGGTCTGGGGATCCTTTCAATCCGTCTGTTCTATGTACGGAAGACTTAGATAATAATATGTTTACTTCTGAGGCCGGACAAAGCCCTCAAAAGGGAGGCCTAGGGATCGATAGGCCTGAATTCCGTAAACCACACGTGTCGTCGATCCACGTTAACGCAAACTTCTCCTCTCTTTCTTCTCAGAAATAAAAATTATCATAAAAACTTTCTATAAACGGATGGAAAAAGGGGTTTTGAAATCGCGGCCCTTGTGATTCATCCTATCTAAATCCGACCCGGGAGAACAAATAAAGTCCGATCCGTGGAAACCCGTTGGCGCCACTTCCATTTTTACGACATTTAGAAACTGGATAATAAAGTGACAAAAATCCATTGGAATTTCAACATAAAACTTGTTTCCTTTCAATTTAATCTAAACATTGTACGTAAATATTGCCTATGGACGAGAATAAACAGGATTCTTCCTTTTAAACAGGACTTGTTCGTTCACGTGGTTGTACTCCTGGCAAAATATCCCTAATGTGAGACCCTTTTCGGGCTGTTCATCGCTTTTCACGGATCCTTCTTTGTAAATAATGAAGTTATGGAGGACAAGAAAAGCCGATGGTGGTGGGAAAACATGGGGTTCTTTATCTACCACCAATTGCCGGTAGTAGGCTCAATACAGGCTGAGCCAGCTAGAGTGTACCAGTCGATTATCTGCCAGACTGTTGACCTGACGAAAAAAAGGATCCAAGTAAACCCCCCTTAATTTTGAGCGAGGAATCGATTGGCATAGATAACGTTTGGATCCGAATTACAGGGTGCTCTAGAACGACCCTAACTTCCTTATTTTAAATACGAACTCTGTGTTTTGACGATCGAATTACATTCTGCGCTTGATTTCCAGTAACTTTTGTTTAAAACACTTTTTTGATAGGACCAATCGTTCCGGAGTTACGAATACTTTGACCCAGGGTGCTAACTTCTTATTAATAGGAACCCATATTTTTGACTTCAAATTCGTAATCTACGCCTTTCATGCATAGGTAAGAGTCTGAAGACAAAACTATAGAGTTCCTATTTGAAATAAGGAAGCCTGGGTCGTTCTAGAGCACCCTGTATGTCGGATCCAAAAGTTATCGATGCCAATCGATTTCTCGCTCAATAATAAGGGGAGTTTACTTTGATAATTTTTTTCGTCAGGTAAAAAGTTTGGCAGATAATCGACTGCTCCACTCTAGCAGGCACACCCTGTCAATCTCCCCCATTTCTTGATAGCACTCAAACTAAAAACTTGCCGAAATGAGTGATGGATGTAATTCATAGTTCGAAAAGCTTTTTTTTTTATGGCCGAGATAGCCCACATAGGATAATCACTAAATGACAAAATCAATAAGGATCAAACATTTGTAAAGAGATAAGAGCTATGCGTGTGGAGCTTCGTTAACGTTCAATGGCCCGCATTGTGGGTGTACTTTTGTGGGTACATAATAAGAGATCGTGTACTCACGGGTCAAGGGTCACACCTCTCACTCACTGATCCTTTTATCTCTCGTACACCCTCCCTGTCATGGGAAAAAAACAACGGGTCCTTCTTTTAATCACGGGGCCTTTTTTTACGTCTGCCTCTTTCCGAATCGTTCGCTCGAACAAAGAATTTTATTTGATGGGTTGGAAATTTGTTAAAAACCTCTGTCGCTGACATTTTGAGCGAAAAAGGTGGGACTATAACGTCTCCCTGCTTTTGAAAGTCGATAAATGATTTCGGATTGTGCCGAGTTGTTTATGGCCTCGGTTTTATGGCGCACTATAAAGGAATAATCGGCCATCTTTTGATTTAAAAGCAAAGAAAACCAACATTGTCGTAGGTTATATTTTTGAGATGGTAGTAAAAACTAAAACCTCAGGTGGTCCACGCTTTGGCTTCAATAAAAACACATTTACCCAACCGACCGAGGAGCGATAAACAAGTCAGGGCCTAAAAAAAAATTATAAAAAATAAAAAGTGGAAAGTTTTGCCGCGACAGTCGATTTTTACTCGTCATTTCGAAAAAAAGAGTTATAAAAATCTTTCAACATTATTTAGTCACACACCGCGGGTGTCTCTTTTCGGCGCCTCATAAAAAAGCAATAAAAACTACAATGTAACTATTTTTATCGGGGCTCTCTGGGGGTTTACGAGTCGCCCGGGGGTTGTTTTCAGGGAGTTGAACACCCCCGCGAGAGGAGAGAGAAAAGCGTCGTCGCCCACAGGAGAAAGATTTATAACCCGGCACCTCACACCACTTCCCTCCCAAAAATCCTCCCCGGGACTCCACACACACTCCCGCATCTTGTTTACAAGCCAACTGCAGAAATATGTGTCAATAGAGAAATATCACTATGCCTGAAAAATAAAGATTTTCGTGTCAAAAGTGTCTGCCGCCCGTTTGTCTTTTGTAATTCGGCACATCTTTGCGCTTCCAACTTGGAAACACTCACGAGCTTTGACGACTCACGCTTTCTTACTTTGATGAAATCCATCAACGCCCGCTCAAGTTTCGAGACACAATCTAGAAGTTTTTGGAGCCTACGGTAAAATGACGATTTCCTGGATGTTGAGACTTTTGACCACTTTACCCAATCTTCTCAATCATTTTGTCTTTCCAATAGTCATCGTTACGTTCCTTCTTAGTTGCAGCAGATGCCGGACGGTTCCTTGAGAAAACAAACACTGGCGACTTACCGATTTTTCACCACCTTCAGGTTCTTTTCCATTTCGAGTCATCTTTGCTCAGCCCACACACAAGAGGGCAATTTTGTTAGTTTTTGCGGATCCTGAGGAGGCATCACCAGAACATTTTGACCAGCAAAAGGTGGTGTAAAAGATTTTGTTGCTTTAAATGGTCCATTTGGGTCCCAATTACATGTTTTTGAAGAGAACCAATAAATGCGTTCCCGGCTTAACTTTTGGCATCCCCAAAAACCTCGACTTTTTTCAGTTTTCTACGTTTAACTCGAAAACATGGCCTATTTCGTGGAAAACACTTAAGCAGTAAATTAAAGAAGACAGAATTCTGCGTCGATTAAAAAAAAGTTAGCTAAAATCGTTCCAATAGACAAGTTTTTACAGGCGATCAAAACAAATTCCTAAAGGAATGATAAAATCCACTACCCCTCCCCCTCAAAGTTGTACGGCATCAATCACAAAAGTCAAAACTCATCGAAAATTTAAAAGTATCCATCTTGAAAACGGTCCTAAGTCGACAGGTTTTTGAGTTTTTGACTTCTAGTTCCAAAACTATTGGTTCTATGGACTTGACTGTTGATTACAAAAAGAAGGTTTATAAAATT